>WOXC01000561.1:0-161576 GCA_011680675.1 Gymnobelideus leadbeateri
ACTATTTTCTCCCTGCCCTGGATAGAACACTGATAAACCTCAAACTACCCACATGTCCAACCTTTACCAGACTAACTCATAAACCCCACTTGTGCAATCAGAGAACAATGGATGGTGCCAAAGGGTGTGCCAACAAAAGAAACATCAACCTAGAATGACCTTTGTGCCAACAGTGGGGTGGGTGGGGTGAGCCACTAATAAACTCCTTTCCCATCTTCCTCCCAAATTGGTCAATAACAATGAATAGCTCAAACCAGGAGTAGGGAACCTGTGGCCTCGAGGCCACATGGGACCCTCTAGGTCCTCAAGTGCAGCCTTTTGACTGAATCTAAACTTCACTGAACAAGTCCCCTTAATCAAAGGATTTGTTCTGTAAAACTTGGGACTCAGTCAAAAAGTCATACTCAAGGACCTAGGAGGCCACATGTGTCCTTGAGTCTGCAAGTTCCCCATCCTTGGTTTAAACATTTATAAGATTTGGTGGCTTACAAAATGGCACCACAAGATGCCATAACTAGGAATGGCATCATGGTGACAAGGCACACATCTGACTCTACTCTCATCACTCTTGTCATACCACACTACTTTCACCTTCCTCACTCCCATTCCAACACCCTTTTCATTAAATTCTGGAAAACCTAAGGGAAAGATGATACTCTCTAAACTCTAAGCTCAGCCCTTGCTTTGATAGCCTGGATGGAAGCATGGATTTGTACATGCTTTCATGATTCTAGATCACTGGACAGAATCTCAAAGATCAGATTAAAATAGTTTATGCAAAGAGTTCTGAAAACCTTAAAGAGATATATAAATATATTCTGTGTAAGCAATCAGGTCACTGCTGATCTCATTGTCCCCTATTCCTATTTGAAAAGGATAGAGAAAGAAAGCAACACTCAGATTCTCAGGAATACACCTCCTATTTTATACTGGTGAAGGTTACAAGATTACAGAAGGTGTATCCTTAGCCAGAAACTGCAAATCTAAAAAGAATATTGGCATCTAGGTAGTGAAGAAAACTGAAAGACACTTCTTAGCTGTGTGATTCTGGGCAAGTCACTTAACCTCTGTTTGCCTCAGTTTTCTCAACTCTAAAATGGCGATGACAACAGCACCTACCCCACAGGGTTGTTGTGAGGATCCAATGAGATAATATTTTTAAAGTGATTGGCAAACCTTGAAGTGTTATGTAAATATTAGGTATTATAAAATAATTACAATAACAAATATATGCTTATATGTTTGTCAGGACCCAGGTCCTCTGACTCCAGTACTCTTTCCACTATCTCACACGGACCCCCTCTATGAAATAGAAATAATAAACAACACTTTCATGCTCTGTTTCAGGGTGCTGTTGTTATCAAAGGCTTTGTAAAACCTTCAAGTGCCCTCATAAACACCAAAATATTTATAATAGCACTTTCTTTTTTCTTGTGGTAGCAAAGAATTGTAAACAAAATAGCTGCCCATCAATTAAGGAACACCTGAACCAATTGTCATATGTGAAGGTGATGGAATATTACTGTGCTGTAAAAAATGACAGTTATGATGAATGCAGAGGAGTGTGGAAAGATTAACATGAGCTGATGCAAAGCAAAGTAATCAGAACCAAGATAACATACACAATTACAAAAGCAATGTAAATGGACAGAACAACCACAAAACCATCATAGTGCAAAGTCCAAGATGTGAAACACTGTGTTATATTTTCAGATTTTTTTAATGTATTGATTTTTTTCAAATTTTCCCCTTCTTCCTCTTTTTCTTTCTTTCTTTTTTTCTTAGAAATGTTATTTATTGGGGCCACCAGGTGATACAGTGAATAGAGCACCAGCCCTGGAGTCAGGAGGATCTGAGTTCAAATTTGACCTCAGACACTTAACACTAACTAGCTGTGTGATCTTGGGCAAGTCACTTAACCCCAATTGCCCTGCCTTCTCCCGTCCAAAAAAAAGACAATTTTTTTTTAATTTTTAAATTTAAAATTTTAAATATTATCTATGATATGGGACAGCTTTCTGGGAGGAGAAAAGGAAAGGATAATGGAAAAAAATTCTAGTAAGGTGTAAAAATCTAATGTATCAATACAATTTCTTTTTTAAAAAGGAAAAACGTGTTGCAAGCAGAATTTAACGTACATTTCACTTTTTAAAAATCATTATTTTGCAAAGACACATTCCTGTTATAATGAAACAAAAATGTAAAACTCTAAAATGCTTATTATTACTAACAATGATGATTTGCTCTGATAAGCCTGATGGCTATGCAGATCTGCACATTACGAGTTCATTGTTACTAGCTGATTACACAGAAAGCACATTTATTTGGAGGAAATGTACAAGAATGAATGAATGGAGCATCTCCTGGTTCCGGCCAAGAGCATTTTTTATGAGACTGTCAATTATGGTTTCCTTCTTTTCTACCTTTGATACACACATACACTTTCACACACACACACACACACACACACACACACAACCGCAGATCTGCTTGAGCCTGTATTTTCCTGGTTGAAGATTAATACGATGGAAAGAAATCTTTTTCAGGGATGTTATGAAATACCTCCACAGACTGTATATGGCATGCTTCAAAAAGCCATCAGAGTGACTTCTGGTCTCCCTGGCTGTTCTCCCTATGCTTATCCTTGACTTCATCTCTTTTAGCTCCAAGGCCTCCTTGGTGCCACCTTCCAGAATGCTATATTGTTTCCCAATCCTTGGAAACAAACAGCTCCACCTATAGGATCCCAGAATTGGTGCTGAGGAGCATTTGCTCATTGGTACTTGTATCCCATAGGATCATAGCCTCTGAGCTGGAAAGGAACACAGAGGTCATCTAGTCTACCTCTCTCACTTTACACATCAGGAAACTAAAGCCCAGGGAGATTGTACCTTACTCAAGGCCATACAGGTAGGAAACATCAGGAGCAGGGTTTGAACACAGGACCTTATGTTCTTCCCACCGTCTCATGGCTGGGCACCAGGAACAAACCACTCTTTCTTACTTTTCCTGGGTCAAAACTCAACCATTAGTGGAAAGAGATAGGACCTCTCCGAGTTCCTCTGTGTATCTTGCCTAAGCATCTCTTCTATGTATACAATCAGTGGTCCAAATTAAACAAATGTGCTCCCTCATAGGATTGGTTTTACATACAAATGGTTGGAAGCATTAATCATTTGAATATTGTGATAGGAAGGCCATTGGGAATGGCCCTAAAAATACTGGGACCACTAGTAGTGTGAAAATTGGATGCAGTGGGAAAACAATGGGCTTGAATTCAGAGAACATGGATCCAAATTATGATTCTGCTTTCTTGCTTATTTCTATACTGTCCAACTCTTCATGACCCCATGTGGGGCTTTCTTGGCAAAGATCATGGAGTAGTTTGCCATTTCCTTTTTACTACCAAAATGATTTTAGGAGAATCCCTTAACCTCTCTGGGCGCCAATTTCAAAATGGTAGAACTGAACCTACAGTATACTGCTAGTGATCTTCTGATCTTCCCTTGACATATTCTCATTTGACAGATGAAGAAATTGTGCACCAAAGACTTGTTCAGGGTCAATCAGATGGAGGATTTGAATCTAGGTCATATAATGGTGATGATGATGATGATGATGATGATGATGATGATGATGATGATGATATAGTATCTGCTATGTACCAGGCACTGTGAGAAGTACTTTATCTCATTTTATCCTCATAACAACCCTGCCATTATTAGGCCCATTTTACAATTGAGGAAACTGAGGCCAATAAAAGTTAAGTGACTTGCCCAGGGTCACACAGCTAACAGTCTCAGGCAAGATTTGAACCTTGGTCTTCTTGACTCCAGGTCCAATTCTCCAGGCGATGACATTTGATTTCAAATTCAAGGCTTCTTCTACAATGTGATACTACTTCCTTCTCTGTCAAAGGAGAAAGCTGAGCAAAATGATTCATAACTAGCTCTCCATTCCTACAATCATCTCTGGATTCCTGGTTTCACCATTAGCAGTTCATCCTGGGGCAACTAGGTGGCACAGTGAATAGAGCACTAACCTTAGAGTCAGGAAGACCTGAGTTCAAATCTAGTCTCAGACACTTCCTAGCTGTGTGATCCTAAGCAAGTCACTCACCCTGTTAGCCTCAGTTTCCTCAACTGTAAAATGGGCATAATAACAACATTTACCTCACGGGGTTGTTGTGAGGATGAAATGAGACATTTGTAAGTGCTTGACATGTGATAGGTACTATACATAGTGCCTTTCGTCTTTTCCTTCATTCTTGTGTGTCAAGCGATCTGTTCTCCCTTTCCTGCTTTTTCAAAATGAAAATACTTTTAGGATAGCTAATTATTAAGTAACTAACACTTATAATGATCTTGTAAGTCTTAAGTAACTAACATTTTTAAAGGACAGCTAGGTGGTACATCAAATGGAGTGCAGGTCTGGTATCAAGAAGACCCGAGTTCAAATCTGGCCTCATACACTTACTAGCTATGGGACCCTGGTCAAGTCACTTAACGCTGTTTGCCTCAGTTTACTCATATGTAAAATGAGTTGAAGAAAGCAATGTCAAACCACTCCAGTATCTTTGCCAAAATGGGTCACGAAGAGTCAGAGACAACTGAAAATGACTAAACAGCAAAGCATATATAATGATCTCTTATAATCTTGTGATTCCTTCCTCTCTTCAGAGAGGACAACTTGAAAGTCCTGGATACTTGAGGGAAGGAGTTTAAACAGTGGAAGGTAGAGAATGGGAATATCAGTCATTAATCAGAACCAGTCCAGCCCTGGAGCCAAGTCCAAGCACATCGAACCCTCTCCAAAAAAAAGTGGTGGTCACCCAAAGCACACAAGGCCTCATTTTCCATCACAAGGAAAAAAAATCTCAGAAACACAGAAATTCCAGAACCACCAAGTTCTCCCAGCCAGTCAGGTAGCAGAGGTGTACAGGTAATGGGCCCACAAGACCCTCCTGAGTGAAAGGTGGTACAGTTCGAATAAGGAAAGAGCAGAATCTGGAGGAATATTCTTCTGAAGCCCCTACGGATGGTAGAGAGAGAGAGAGAGTGAGTTGGGGACAGAGAAATGGTATCTTTTATATCCATACTTAACTCCCCTAGACCTCATTCTCCTCCTGTGCAAAATGAGAGGGTTGGACCGAATGGGATGGAGGCCCTGTGATGTTGCTTCCAGCTTTACATCCATGATCACTAGTCCTCATCTTCTTCCCCCAAGCTGAGCTCAGTCTGCTATGGCTTTCTGCTTTGCCAGATGCTGACACTGCCAAGGGGAGCTCAGCAGGAAACCGTCACCAAAAGCTGAACGTTTGGCCAAGTTCTTCCTGCACTGGGTGGTGGGTGGGAAGAGCACAGGGGATGGTATATGTGTATAGTGGCGGGGTATAAAAGTGATAAAAGAAAGCCTATGAAGAGAAACTAAAAGGGGAAAACATGGGGTGGTGGTGTTAATAATATCTCTACCACCTCATCCCTGGGTTGGCAGTGAGAGAGATCCCAATCACAAAGGAGGAAGCCATTACCCTTTTTCTTCAAGCATTTCCCCAGTCACCACCCCTACACCCCCAAGATGCCTAACAAAATGCAAGGCACAGGCTGTTGTTGTGCTTCAGTCCTGCCTGACTCTTTTTTCCTCATTGAAGGTAGGGTGATTGGGGTTAAGTGACTTGCCCAAGGTCACACAACTAGTAAGTGTGTCAAGTGTCTGAGGTCAGATTTGAACTCAGGTCCTCATGACTCAAGGGTGGGTGCTCTACTTATTGAGCCAACTAGATGCCCATTCCTGCCTAACTCTTCACGACCCCATTTGGGATTTTCTTGGCAAAAAATACTGGAGTGGTTTGCCATTTCCTTCTCCAGATCATTTTATAGAAAAAGAAACTGAAGTCAACAGGGTTAAGTGACTTGTCCAGGGTCACACAACAGGTAAGTGTCTGAGACAAGATTTCAACTCAGGAAGATGAGTCTTTCTGAATTCAAGCTTAGCACTCTAGCCTCTGGTACATGTAGCTACTGGGCCTGCAAGGCATGGGATTATTTATCATATGTTGAATTTTTTTGGTTGTTGTGAACTTCTTTCTGGCAGTTATCCTGGAGTCAGAAAGACCAGAGTTCAAACTTGACCTCAGATATTAGCTATGTGACCATGACCAAGTCACTTAACCCCTGCTTAAAACTGGAGAAGGAAATGGCAAATGACTACAGTATCTTTGTCAAGAAAATTCCATGGACAGTTGGTCCACTGGGTCACAGAATCAGATAGTACCAAACAACAACAATAGAACTTTGTAGGAGATGAGTTACATGAGCACAATCCCTGCCTTTAGCAGTAAGGTGTTTGTAGCCCAAGGCAAACTCTTTGGAGGACAGAAATCTAGAGACCAGACAGACAAAGAGCACTGAATGAATGGATAGCTCTTAACAAGCAATCAAGGTTGTACTTTGGAAAGAGCTCTAGATTAGGAGCCGGGAGATCTGGGCAAAGACTTAGCTCTGAAGGGCATCTTAGAGGCTGTCTGCAGTACACCCCCCCCCCCCAGCCTTTTACAGATGAAGAAACTAAGGGCCAGAGAAGAAAAATGACTTGGCTAGGGAGTGTCAAAGGAGAGATCTGAACTCAGAGACAGTGCTCTATTTACTACATTACATGGTTGCACTGCTAACTAGTTGTGTGATCTTGGGCAGATATACTTAGCTCACTCCTCTGAGCTTCACACACAGAATCTCAGATTTGGACCCCAGAGAAGAATTCTAATCCACTCTCACTTTACAGATGAGGAAATTGATGCCCAGAAAGGTTAAATGACTTGTTTTAGGTCACACAACTAGCAAGTATTAGATGTGGAATTCAAACCTGGCTCTAGCCATTATGTAATACTGCCTCAGTTTCCTTACCTGTAGAAATGAGGGGATTGAAATAAATCAGAGGTCGTCTGGATTATGTATCCTAACTTGATCATACAGACTTTTGACATTCTATCCCCCACTACCCAAAGATCATGGGAGTTGTTGGTAGGGAGCAAGTTGTGGCCAGATACTATTTTCTGTGAATGAACCTTTGAAATGACAGGGAAAAAAAATGAGAGCTGTTAATGATAGCTTCTAGCTATAATATTGTTATTAATATAAATGTTGAAAGAGGCCCTCCCTACACTTAATAGAACTTTGGCCATGGGGAGAAAACAGTGGCATTATCAGGAAGTCATGGTTCTTTGTATCTGGGCCTAGTTAAGACTGTTTCTGTACACATCATGGGTGGTCAGTTACCATGTTTGATGTAGACTTGTGGCTTTATGTGTGGAAGATGCATTGACTGTCCAGAGAATTACCTGGGTCACTTAAAGACCAAGAGACTCACCGAGGGATACATAGCCAACACACATCAGAGGCAGGATCTTTCTGGACAGTTCACTGCCTCTTCTAAGGCAGATTGTCAAAAATCAAAGATTTTCTCCACATATAATAACAACTCACATTTACATAGAGACCACAGCCAAGTTACTTAATTTCTCAGAGGTTGCACTATTTGACCCCTAAGGTCCCACCCTTCTTGTTCTATATCTATGATTCTAAAGTTTAGAGAACATTTTTCTCATGAAAACCTTTTATCATTCTAGGTTTTCCTCTTATCTGCAGGGCCCCCTAGAGGTCATAAGTTTTAAGATCTGGAGGGAATCTTAAGAGGTCTTCTTGGCCACAACTCCAATTCAAGGACACCCAGGTCCTCTGACTCCCCTTTCCAGAACATCATCACTGCCTCCCTCTCTATCCTACATAGAAAGAGGGGTGGCATGGGAGAGGTGTTCTGGAGTGGTGAGAAAGGCAGTGCATAGTAAAACAAACACTGTGGTGTCTAGATACAGAAAACATTTATTAAGCACTTGCTACATACGTAATCCTACATTGCTTTCCCAATATAATGTAAGCTCCTTAAGGGTACAGACTGTTTTAATTTTTCTTTGTATCTCCAACATCTAGCACAGTGCCTGGGACCTAAAGGACATTTAATAGATATTGTTCCATCATTTTCAGTTGTGTCTGACTCTCCATGATCCTATTTGGGGTTTTCTTGACAAAGACATAGAAGTGGTTTGCCATCTCCTTCTCTAGCTCATTCTTCAGATGAGGAAACCGAGGCAAATAGGATTTAAGTGACTTGCCCAGGGTCACAAAGCTAATGAGTGTCTAAAGCCAGATTTGCTTAATTGACTTCCCTCTAATCCATGCTGCCTCTCCACCCCTAGGACCTGCCTGGAAAAATTCTTTAATTTGCTTAAATCCAGGCCTCTACCTAACTTCTCAAACAAAATCAAATCATGTCCCCTCCCCCTGCTTTCTAGCTCCCTTTTATATGTCCTTTCCACCATTAGGGTTAACTCTTTGGAAGTAGAGACTGTCTTGCTTGCTTGCTTGTATTTGTATGCCTGGTGCCAGGCACACTAGAAGAGCTTAATAAATGCCTTAAGTAACTATCTTGTTACACCACAGTGTTTATTTTACTCTGTACTGCTTCTCACGATAATTCCAACCCTGCATCTCATGACTCCAGGATGCCTCTTCCATGACAGCCCTCCTTCTAGATCACAGGCAGGGCTTTTCCTCTTTGAGATAATGCTCATCCCCAAATCATATTGTATTTACTGCAGCCCAGAATGATCTGTGTCTCCCTTGATCTTCCAGATGATAAAGGAAGAGAGGTCACCCTTGCCCACACCCCACCTCCTATTCTTCCCAGATTTATTTCACTGTCTCCTACTCCTTTCCCAACCCTCCCTAGTTAGGAATCCTCTCCCTTTATCCTAACACAAACCTCTGTTGCTGTTCTCTTGTTTGATTTTCAGTAAAAATGGAGAATTAGCTCCTGGTTTGCTTGCAACAGAAAAGATGGCTTCAGATCTGCACATGTGATGCCAGGATCCTCCGAGGACCTTGTGAAAGAGGAAGCCAAATTCTCTCCCCATTTAAGGCAGGCCCTGGTAATGAATTATATGCCTTTCCTACAAAGAAGTCCCACTTTGCTATGTGGCACACTCTTGGCCTGAAAGATTTAATGGAATGAGCAAAGAGCCTAGGTAAAACTATAACTGGATAATCAGCTCTTAGAGAGTCAGGGATCCTCTGCTGTCTCAGGTACCTCCATAACTTAGCAAATATTAAAGAGAGCCTACAGTCTTCATCTGGTTTGCACTGGTCTAGGACCATGAGGGAGGCAGCTAGGTGGCTCAGTGGGTAGAGTGCTGGGCCTAGAGTCAGGAAGCTCTGAATTAAAATCTGGCCTCAAACACTTACTAGCTGTGTGACCCTGGGCAAGTCACTTAGCCACTTGCCTTAATCCACTAAAGATGGAACTGGAAAACTACTCCAGTATCTCTCCCAAGAAAACCCCATTGGACATCATGAAGAGTCACACATAATTCAACGATCCATAGGACCATAAGATGGTACAATTTACAACCAGAAGAGATTGAGATGTTCCCAAAGCTTTCTCAAGATAAAAGGGACAACTGAGCCTCTCATAGATGTGACAGATATTCTTGTTAGGTGATTGGCTGACTCAGAGAGGTCTTCTAATTCACCCCTCTGCCCCAACAAAAGGCATCAACCTGAGGAAAAAATGGGTATGTTTTCTACTCGTTATCTTAGAGGTAGAGAGACACGAGAGAGATATAATTGACAATTAGAATCCCAGATTTAAGGCTGGAAGGAACCTTAGAGGTCATCTGGTCTGATCTCATAAATTTTAAGATGAGCCAGGGTTTTAAGTGATGTGCCAAACCCAGGTCACCTAAGGAGGGAATATTAGAGTTAACATTTGAATCTAAGTCCTCTGAATCAAAATACAGTGCTCTTTCTAATCATAGCACACTGCGTAGGCTGTGCTTCTGTATACCTGGGATTTCTCATTTTATAGGGACTTTTCCTGAATTACACCAGTCTAGGTTTACTTAGAAGGAACCAGGTCCTAGAAAATGAAGAGGTGTTTGTGTGTGTGGGGGGGGGTTGCGTTTGGGGGACTAACAGACAATCTTCATTCCAGGGAAAATGCATAAGTGGTTTAGCTGTGTTTACCTGGCAGGCAAAGTCCCAACTTGTCCCATTGGGATTAGGTTCCAGCATGGGGAACAGGTTTTTTCTAGTGATGGGGCTGCCCAGGCCAGCATGGGCATGTCTCTGTGTATGTGCACACAGTACCAAACTAATTTTTTCTCCTAGAAATACTTCACCCCCACCACCTTCTACCCACCATGCTTAGCCCAAGGGGGACGCTGTGGTCAGGGACACCAAGGGACAATGACAGCCACACCTGCCCAGACCAGGCAGGGTTTTATCTCCTTAAATCTTTCCACACTGATGATTTAGAGATCCTATGTGATTATTCACATGCCCTCCTGAAAGCAGTACAGCAATCAGACTGGGGTGTGTGTGTGTGTGTGTGTGTGTGTGTGTGTGTATAAACCTATTCTGCAAACCCACTTCAACCAGATGGATGAGGGGGAGGAGGGAGAAGTGAAACAGACCCCCAGAGATGGACTTGAGGGTAACAGCATCTTCTGTCCTTTCTTTAATGTATGGGTCCATCTTTTCTCAGGAGGCTGAACAGTACTGCAACATCAAGGGAATACCCTCTTGGCCCTGGGTTGGGGAGAAGAACGAAAGAGGAAAGGTTACCACTAGAGAGGGGCACCTACTTTGGTGAGAGGGCTGGAGGTTATGCCTTATGAGGGTCTGGAGGTATTTAGCCTGATGAAGAGAAGATTTAGCTGGGCTATGATAACTCATCTCAAGTATTAGAAGGGCCATCAGGTGAAGGAGAATTGTCTTGCTTGGCCCCAGAAGGCAGCACTAGGAACATGGGTGGAAGTGTCAGTGAAGCAGATTTCAGCCCCATATGGGGAAACAGTCAACCAATGAGATACATCCAAAAGCAGAATGAGCTTATCTGCCTTATGGTGCTTTGTGTGAAAAAGATAATAGAGGAGAACAGTATTAAAAGACAACAGAACTCTAATTGATATGACTCCAGGGCATCAGCAATGACATGCCTCCCTCCTCTGAGCAGAGACAACCAGTCAATCGATAGATATTTATTCAGCTCTGACTATGTGTCAGACTCTGTCCTAGATGGTAGAGGTATAAGGACAAAGACTGAATCAATCTCTGCTCGCTAGGAACTTACCTTCTAAGGGAAAGAAAAGGTGCAGAAATAGCCAAGTGTTGTCAGATATAGCTGATATGTGGCTTTGTTTTATTTAACTATAATTCTTTGTAATTAAGGAGGAAGGATTTAAGAGACAGGAAATGATTATTTATTGGGAAATGAGAAAAATGGTGAATAAAATGTCTATCATGAAAAAAGACGTAACAAAGCCCCCATCACTGAAGGTCAAGAAGAGACTGGATAAGCATTTGCCAAAAATATTGTGGAGGAACATTTTGTTCAGAAAGGATCATGATTTAGATCTAGACAGTCAGAAAAAGCTAGTTAAAGCCTCTGATTTTTAAAAATAAATTTTATTAATATATTTCATTCATACGTCATTTATTTTATAGGTGACAAACTAAGTCCCAATGAAGTTATGTTACTTGACAGGTAGTATGGCATGGTAAATTAAGTCGATCTTGGGATCAAGAGCCTTGGGTTTGAATCTTGCTTCAAATATTTACTTGCTAAGAGACCTATGGATAGATTTCAGGGAGTTCATGAATTTAGATGGTGAAAAATCTTTATTTTTTTCTAACCTCTAACTGAAATTCAACATTTCCTTTAGCTATAAATGAAGGCAACAAATATCATCGTGAAGAGGGGCATAGGCATCCCCAGACTGGCAAAGTGATATATGACATAAAAAAAGGTTAAGAGCCTGTGGAGACACTAAGGTCTGGTAGAATATCTTGAAGCTGTGGAAGTCACAATTAAGAGCAAAGCTTGGGTTGAATTCACTCCTTCCCAGAAAAAAAGGAAAGAGACAAATTGAGGAGAGAGAAACTGTCAAGCCATTCTCTGGGGTTGCAGACCTTTGAATGCCTGGTCTTTGATATTCAATGTTTTTAATAGCACTACCTGAATCCTGCCCCTTCCCAAAGCTAACAAATGCAGAGAAAGCATCTGAGACTTGTTCAGGTATGTCAATACATGCACCCTACTGGATCGTGGGCACCTCACATTTTTTTACTTCCTTGGATCCAGGCTCAGAGCCAGGACTTAATGAATGGCCCAGGTAGTGATGGATCAGTGACTTTATAGTCCCTAAGTTGGAGAACTGTATTTTAACTGTAGGATCCAGCAGCAAAAGGCTGCCTCTTACACAGAGGGGGCACAAATATAGACAGATCTTGTTGAAGGATAGGTAACTGGTGCAAGAAGAGGGAGGAAAATGGTTCCCCAAACCCTGGGAGGAGGCATGAATAGGGAGACAGTTGGAGAAGAAAGTAAATTGCACCCTTTCAAGTCAGCGTCCTCTCTCTCTGTCTCTGTCTCTCTCTGTCTCTGTCTTTCTCTCTTGTTCTCTCTCTCTCTTGTTCTCAGTTCTCTCTCTCTCTCTCTCTCTCTCTCTCTCTCTCTCTCTCTCGTTCTCAGTCTCTCTCTCTGTCTCTCTCTTGTTCTCTCTGTCTCTGTCTCTGTCTGTCTCTGTCTGTCTCTGTCTCTCTGTCTCTCTTGTTCTCTGTCCCTCTCTCTCTTGTTCTCAGTCTCTCTCTCTCTCTCTCTCTCTCTCTCTCTCTCTCTCTCTCTCTCTCTCTCTCTCTCCCCTGTCAATTGCTTTAGGAAGTGATCCTGTCTCTAAAGTTAGTCAGAAACCAGGAATGGCATGAAATATATCTATTGTCAGGATATTCCCAATCTATCCATCACCTCTCCTGGTAGGAATTCTGGAACACAAGAGATACTTCAGCATGCCAACTTATTATCCTAGGTTTCTAGAATGGAGGGAGTAGAATTGAATGTTAGGGTTCTTAACTCGAGGGCCATGAATTTGGGTTGAAAATTTTTTTCAATAATTATTTCTATATGTGGCTACCTATTTAATCCTATGCATTTTATTTGTAGTAAAATGTTATTCTGGGAAAGGATCTATAGGCATCACCAGGCTGCTAAAAAGGTCCATAGTATGAGGTTAAGAATCCAAGATCTAGGGGAAAGAGATCTGTCCAAGATCTAGTTCTGTCATTTTCCTCCTTCTTTCCCTCCTTTTCTCCCTCCCTCCCTCCCTTCTTTCCTGACTCTGCAGACCTGGTCAAGTCATTTAATCTTTATGACCTTCAAGTTCTTTATCTGTAAAGTGGGGATAATAAAAGCACCTGCCTCCCAGTGTTGTCATAAGTATCAAAGGAGATGATGTAAGTCAAGTGTTTTGTGAATCCTAATTTTACTGCTGTGTAGAAAGCACTTTGGAAACCTTCCAGCCCCATAAGAACATGAATGAATATTCATCCGTATTTATCAGCACCTACTACCCTCAGGTCCCTTATCCTTCTGAACCCCAGCTCCTTCTTTTTCAAATGGTAGTAATAATAAGTGTTTTCTGTATCATAAGGGTATTGTGAAGATCAAATGTGACCATGTCTGAAAAGATAAAAGAACAGTGCAAATGCAAAACCTTCTTATTGCTGATTTATTGGTTATTCAATGAGGCCCTAACCTCCCTGGTCATTCTTCCCAGGTGAACAGCTCTGTTCCAGGATAATGAGGTGGAAAAATCCCAATTCACTAGGAATCAAGGGCTCCCAGCACTAGTTCAGTACCATTTAAAGGAGTCTGTACATATCTCAAAGAAGTTTCAAGAGTGTCTTTGAAGGAGGGGAAGGAGTAATCTGGGAAAGCTTCCTAGAAGAGGTGTCTTTAAATAGACATGAATAAGTGCATGAAACACTAGCAATCCTTTGCATTTCTAAAGCAGCATGTTCTTCTCAAAGCACTTTCACATACATTTTCTCATTTGAATTTCACCTCTGAGCTAAATAGTAAGGTTTCCCTATCTCTAATTTGCACATTTGGAAGTTGAAGCCCACAGAGCTGAGGTGACTTCCCTAAAATTGCCCCATTAGTCAGTGGTAGAATCAGAACTGAGACCCACCCTTGTTTCCTGACTCCTAACCTGGGCTCATTCATTACACAATAGGGTTAACACTATCTGACTCCATCTGCTCTGCTCGTGCCTGAAAAAAGATAAGGCTGCAGTTAGTTATCCCTTTAGATTTCCAAGCCAATGGGAAGCAAGTTTTCGCATTGGGCAGCAGGTCCCAAGGATGGTTTAAACAGGCCTGAGCTGCTTTACCCCTGGCTCCCTCCTCCCTTTTCCCCTCCAAATGACAGTGGGGAGCCTGCTTGTTTACAGGATAAATAGGAGGAAAGGAGCCTGGCTGAGGAGTGGGGAGGAGTACCTGCCAAACCATAACAGAATAGAGGGTGCACACAATCAACCCCACCCCCCAAGGACAGCCTTGGTGATATGGGGCAGCCTAACTCTGGGTCCGGGTTTCAAGATAAATAGCAGCTAAAAAAAAGGAAAAAAAAGAAAAAAAAGATAAATAGAAGTTAAGCCATTAGTGGAGCTAGGTTTTGCTACCATCAATTCTGAGCAAAGGAAACACTAAGAGGAGTTCAAATCCAACAGCTAGAACCAAGGCTCCCCAAAAAGATAGACACCTAATTCATGGATGATTAATCCTTGCATTCCCAGAATCCCATGTCATTCACTCTATAAAAGGGATTCTGAAGTTCCCTTTGGTGAGAAAATTTCATATCAGAGAACCAGCACGGTTCTACTCCCTCCATCCTAGAAATCTAGGATGTCAGATCCTGCCTAATAAAAAGTGTGTTTGATTCAGAGTTTGAAGACCCAAGTTCAAATTCTGACTCCTCCACCTATGTGGCATGGAACCAGTCATGTTACCTCTCCAGTCCTTAATTTCCTTATTTCTTAAATGAGGAAGTTAAACTAGATGACCTCTAAGACCCCTTTCGGCTCTCAATCTGCTTCTTAAGAACCCAACATGATTAATTCCAAGAAAATCAGATTCAAAAATCATCATGCCACATTACTCAAGGAATCCCAGAAGCACAGAATGGCAGGACTAGAAGGAGCCTTAGAACAAAGAACATAAAATGTCATGTCTGAAAGGGGCTACAGGAAACAGCAATTTCAGCCTTCTCCTTCAGTAGAGCAAGAAGCTGGAAATCCACGTGGAAAAGGAATTTGTTCAAGGTCACACTGAGAGTTGGAGGCAGAGACAGGCTCCAGACCTTCCTTGGAAAATACTTGGGGAAGATCCCTCTCCTAGGTACAACTCTCCTGTGCAGATGCTGGACCATCACTGCCTTGACAATCTTGCCATCTTCACCATCTTCATGAACAGCAATGTATCACAGGATCCCAGAATATCAGACTAGGTAAAGATCTTATAGATCAACTGGTCAAACTCCCTTGCTTTAAAGATGGGTAAAGTAGGGTTGAGAGTGGGGAGATGACTTTAATCAACCAACAAGCATTTATTAAGCACTTATTATGACCCAGGACCTTTAATAGGTGTTGGACTTACTCAAGGTGATGCAGCTAGTAGAGGGTAGAACCAGCATTTGAAATGTTATACATTGGGATGAAGGATAGGACCAATGCACCAAGTCTTTTTTTTTTTCTTTTTTGGAGAGGGGGGAAGATAGGGCAATTGGGGTTAAGCGACTTGCCCAAGGTCACGCAGCTAGTAGGTGTTAAGTGACTGAGGCCAGATTTGAACTCAGGTCTTCCTGACTCCAGAGCCAGTATTCTATTCACTGCACCACCTAGCCACCCCTACCAACTCTTTTTTGCAAGACATTAATTATCCTGGAATGTGGTGCTCTTCTGAGATAATCTTACTAACAAAATCATTAGTTCATGGCTTAGATGCCAGCACACAATAACAATAAATCCCAGACAGGACATAGGATGATTTATTTGTGGAGAGTATGAAAGAGAAGCTATTCAAGATGTCAACAAGCATTTATTAAGCACCTGTTGTGTTCCTACCCTAGGCTAAGAGCTAGAGACCAAAAATAAAGTCAAAAGATAGCCTACTCTCAAGGAGCACCACCTGTGAATATTGTGATGGGATTTTATTGATAAAATAATTAAATAAACTATTTTATATCAAAGGAATAGGCTATCTACATGTCACCTCAGGTTTGACTTAACCCATAGTCTTGGTCACAGATCCCAGGAATCCATCGTCATGCTAAGTTCTTTTATCATCTGAAAGTTCCATTATGTCCTTTTCAAAGGAAGTCAGTTATGTTAAAATATATTTATTAAAATGTTAAAAATTCATGAACTCTATATTGGTTTTGGAGAAAGGCAGAGTGCCATCTGTATACAGTAGTGCTGCACTAGGCATTCTATTTATGAAGAACTTCTTGCAGTAATTGCTGTGAGTAAGCCAAAGAGTGGCTCTTCTAAGAAAGAAAAGCAGCAGAAATGGGTTGAGAGCTCACAGGATCATAGATCATAGATCATAGAAAAATGGATTTGGAATTGGGCTGGCTGGGAAACAGATAGAGCCCACACTCCAGGTCCCAAAGCTATAAGGAGAAGATCGACTACTTGTGAGCAAAGGAACAAGGAGTGCCTTTGAGTCAGTGTGGTTTACTGGAGAGAACACTGGACTAGCAGTCAGTCAGGAGACCTGAATTGAAGCCCTCTCTCTTTGACTAGCCCAAGGTGTAGCCCCAGGCAGTACAGGAAAGATGGCTGATAAAACGGTGGATTTAGCTTCAGATCCTGCCTCAGACACTTACTTGTCCACATCATGATTTTCTACAGCGTGGTTCCGGCTATCATGGGTCGACATAAGAAATTAAATGGGAATTGGTGGGGGGAGAGTTTTGCAGAAGTCAGAGACAACACATGAAGGCCAGCAGATGGCATGGAAAAAGTTTAAAATCTCAGAAATGTATAAAATTATGTATAATATTGTATAATATGAACCCACATTTTATAATAAGGTATGTAAACACACCATAGACAAAAAAGAAAAAAAATTCAGACCTCTTCACTGGTACAAAGGGAGGGTCAAAAATTTTTACATGGATATTCCAGACCTTGGGGAGCACTGTACCCCAAACCTAATTTCTCTGCACTTGTGTGTTCATCTGTAAAGTGAGGATACAGGACTTACCTTCTAAGGTCCTTTCTAGTTTTAAACATATGGGATAAAGACTGGACCTACAACTTTGTTAGTATAGAGAATGCCCAGGGTAAGGAAGCTTCCTTTACAAATGCTAGTTAACATCTTTATCTTGGGGCAGCTAGTCAGGTGGTCATAGTGAATAGAGTCCCAGACTGGAGTCAGGAAGACCTGAGTTCAAATCTGATCTCAGATACTCACTAGTTATATGAACCTGGGCAAGTGACTTTGCCTTGGTTTCCTCATCTGTAAAACAGGATAATAATAGCACCTATTTCCCAGGGTTGTTGTATCAACAGAGATAATAATTATAAAGTGCTTATCCTTGTCCCTGGCACATTGTGCTATTATTATTAGATGAAACTTAGAGTCTTAGAAAATTGCCCTGAGCATTCACTGAAAGGTTAATGACTTGTCCAAGGTCATACAGTATGTGTCAAAGTGGAACCTGAAATTGGGTCTTCTGATTTTGCAGATGTCTGTCCAGTACTCCTTGCTTCCTTCCCTCGAGCCTGTTTTCTCCTCTGTAAAATGAGGGCATTTGCCTATAATTGAGGGTTATTAACCTGGAATACTCTACTCCCCATGGGATCTGTGAATAAATTTCAGGAGGCCTATGAACTTAGATTGGAAAAATAATTACATATTTATTTTTACTAAACTTTGATTTCCTTTTTCACCTTTTGTATTTTATTTTGTACATTTAAAAACCTTATTCTGAGAAAGGGTCCTTAGGCTTTTACAATCTGACAAAGAGACCCACAACATGAAAACAGAGGCTAGTAATCCCTAGGCTAAACTGCATCTCTAAGGTCAGGGCCCTTCCAATTCTAACATACAGCGGTTCTGATTCAAAGAGAAATTTTAAGAAGACAACAGCCTTGGGGGTGGTGGGGGGCTATTAGGTGGTGCAGTAAATAGAGCACAGGCCCTGGAGTCAGGAGGGTCTGGGTTCAAATCCGGCCTCAGACACTTGACACTTATTAGCTGTGTGACCTTGGGCAAGTCACTAAATTACCTTGCTTCCAAAAAACAAACAAAAAAGGCAACAGCCTATAATGAATTACCTAACTCACACCCCCACAAACAGAAGACCAAAATGAAAGACCATCCAGCTTCAGTCAGAGTTTGAAGTCTGCTGCATACATACAGCTCATGCAGTATGTTTGAAACCCCAATGTGCATCTGCTTACATGTAGATGTTGGCATGTTTCTGCTCATCTCTTGAGTTTAGGATGTCCCAGTGTCTTTCCTAATCATGATTATTCTCAGGTAGATTTTCTCTAGGAACAGGAATTTGTATAGGGCAGGGCTCTGGGGAGTATTGTGAGGTAGGCAGTCTCTTAGCTCCCATCTGCACCTCCTCTCTCCTGACCCCCTGATTCTTTCTCCTCCTTCTGTGGTTTGTCCCCAGTTAGTGAAATCATAGGCCAAAGTTGGAAAGGACCTTAGGGACCATGTTATTTTCATCTTCCCTTTACATACAGGTAGAGAAACTGAGCCTCAGAGAGGGGAAGTGACTTGTTCAAAGTCACATAGGTAGTCATAATAATAACTCGTTTACTTGGAACTTTAGAGTTGGGTTTCTTTGGTGGGGATTTTTGGTATGTTTTCTTGGTTCCTTTTGTTTTTATATTACAGTGCATCCAGATATCCCCCTCCCTAATCCCTACCCCAGCATGTCGTCCCTTACAAAAATGCAAAAATCAAAACCAGTCCAGTGTTGCCACATGAAGCCTCAACTACATCTGACGGCATATGCAGTGAGTGGTCCATATTCATAGTCTTCCTCCTCTCCAATGAGAGTCACCATTCTTTATCACTTCTCAGGTACCAAGATTATTCATTAAAATCACCCGGTGTTCAGCTTTGTTTGACTCTACACCTTGCTTCGGCTGTTGCCAGGTATGCTGTTTTCCTGGTTTTTCTTCATGCAGGTCTATTGCTGTTTCCCTGAATCCTTCATATTCGTTGTTTCTTATGGCACAATTATATTCTGTTGAATTCATGTAGCACAGATTGCTTAGCCATTCCCCAATCGATGGGCATGTGCTTTATTTCCAGTTCTTTGATACTATAGAAAAGTGTTATTATGACTATTTTGGTACACATAGGAGCTTTGTTTTATTGGCTTCTTCGAGGTGTATGCTTAACAGGGGAATATCTGAGTCAAGAGGAATAAATAGTTTTCTGTGGTTTAGGTTTTTGAAACCAGTTCCTCACATCTACATTGTAAAGTTGGTACTTTGAGCATTGTTCCATTTTATAGATGAGGAAACTTAGGCACTAAGAGGTAGTAAACAAAGCTAGTAGTGAAATTAAAATCCTCTTCCTTAGAAGGTAACATTCTTGACAATACCTGATAGTCTCCACTCCAAATTCAGTGCAATTAAAAGAATGCATATATTTATTAAATGCCTAGTATGTTTTTCGGGAAGAGAGATATGAAGAGAGAGAAGGGGATCATTTCTAGTGGGATGAATCTGGGAAGACTTCTTTAAAGAGGTGCTACCTGAGCTGAGGATTTCAACATATGGAAAGAAATTTGCAAGTGAGAGAGCTAAATCTGGGCAATTGCACAGAGTCAGGAGAGGGCAGGAACAAGTTCAGGTAATGGCTAGCAGTCCCATTTGGCTAGTGTTGAATATTTAAGAGGAAGCAATGGGATATAACTCTGGATAGGGAAGTTGGAGCCAGGCTGTGGAAGGCCTCAGCTTTCAGAATATAAGGTCCATTACCTACTCAATAATTGTGGGAGAGTCACATAACTCTTTGTGTACTCATTTTCTTCAAGTATAAAGTGAGATGTGCCTCCTTAAATCTCTTCCACATTGGTTTATAATCCTTGTTCTTGTTGGGTCATTTTCAATCACTTCTGACTCTTCATGACCCCATTTGGGGTTTTCTTGGCAGAGATGTTGGAGTGGTTTGTCATTTTCTTCTCCAGCTCATTTTACAGAGGAGGAAACTGAGGCCAACAGGGTTAAGTGACTTATCCAGGGTCACACAGCTAATATGTGTCTATCAGATTTGAACTTAGAAAGATGAGTTCCTGACTCCAGGCCCAGAACTCTATCCACTGAGCCACTTAGTTGCCTCTGTTTATGATCCTACAGCAGTAGAAAGAATACTGAATCAAGAGTCAAAGGACTTATGTTTAAATCCTGACTCTCACTACCTGTGTGACCTTGGGCAAGTCATTGAACCTCTCTGGGCCTTAATTTCCTCATTTATAAAATGAAAGTGCTGGACTAGAATCTGGCCTGTAAAGTTCTTTCTGGCTCTAAATCCATGCTCCTATGATCTTAAACCCCATCTCTGATGCTTGCCACCCCTGTAACCATGGGTAAGACACCAGACCACTCTGGACCTCTGTTTCCTCCTCTGTAAAATGATGTGGTTGGCCTGTCTGACATCTGATGTCCTTTTCAATTCTAGGTCTTTGGTTTTATGATTAATTGATTAGGCTGGGCTCCCAAACACAAATTTGTGACAATTCTGGACAAGATGGTGCTAGTCAGGCTGTTACATAGAGGCACTGGAGTCTCCTAGCTCTTGGCCTGAGTCAGGTACTCCTTTAAAAAAATGGTTTTGCTCCTTTTTAGGTGGGGGTGGGGGATGGAGACAGGGGAGTGGATGGAGTTGGGGTATAGCAGCAACTCTGAGTGTAACTGAGTGACCTTCGTTTAAATTCTCTTAGGAAGTAAGTTCTAGGGGCAGCTAGGTGGTGCAGTGAATAGAGCACTGGCCCTGGAGTCAGGAGGACCTGAGTTCAAATCCAGCCTCAGACACTTGACACATTTACTAGCTATGTGACCTTAGGCAAGTCACTTAGCCCCAATTGCCTAGCCTTTCCCCTCTCAAAAAAAGAAAAGAAGTACGTTTCGGTCATTCAAGTGACCTATTTATCTATCTATATATAATTATTATTATTATATAGTAAAGAAAGAAAATGACATATATATTGGGAAGTGGTATTGGGATAGAAATGCTGGAAGAGATAAAGGGAATGAGGGAGAGAACTTTAAGTAACCTGAACCTGAATTTTAAGTAACAATTACTACCACCCAAATCATTCAAATCAGAAATTTGAATTCATTTGAATAGCAGAAGAGGCTGAGACAGAGAAAATAATTCCACACTAATCTGATCTTCTGCTCCCCGAGTAATACAGAAAATTACTTGGTATAACATCCAGGCTTTAGAGTTTTGGAAGGCAAAGCATCATAGAATTTATCTTGAAAAGGATCACCAGTAAATGGGAATTTCAGGCAACCTAAATACTTTCCCCTAAATTGTCTGGCTTGAGAATTCCTAAATGTTCCCCCTTAAAATTGTAACAGCCGTCAAGATCAAATATAAGATGATCATAGCGTTATAGATTAAGAGGGGGAAGGTACCTTAGAGGTCATCTAGTCCAACTCCCTTATGTTACAGATGAGGAAACTGAGGCCCAAATAGATTAAGTGACTTGCCCAAGGTCAAACAACTCATAAATGAGAGTATGGATTCGAACCCAGTCTTTTACTAGAAAAAACCAAAGTATCCAATGTTCTTTCCACTATAGCAGGCCACCTGTCTGAAGTGGTCAGCCCATCTCATCCTGGTAGGAGATTAACCCATCTCAGGCAGGTGTGGAATACCATTAAATACCTTCTGTTGCCTTCCAAGTCACTCTTCTCAAACGGTATGTAACACAAAAGACAATGACATTAATCAAAATTGCAATAGGGTCTTGACAGCAGCTAATAGCAATGAATAAGCTCATAGCCAAAGCTGACCTAAAATGCCTGGCTTACGGAAGCCAGAGACCAGGGATAGGGGAGGTCATCCTGGCAGTGCACTTTCTGCATGCACAGAAGACATGGTTGACTCAAAGTGGTCAGTTAACCCTCCCTAGAGCTTGGAACTAGTGCAATAAGCTAGTTTCTTGCTTTGGTTCCAAGGAGTAAAAAGCTACTTTGTCTTAGCCAGTGGTGAGGAATCTGCAGTCTTGAGACCACATATGGCCTTCTAGGTCCTCAGGTGTGGCCCTTTGGATTGAGTCAAAGGACGTAAAAGGCCATATGTGGCCTCAAGGCTGCATGTTCCCCACTCCTGTTAGACTCTCTCTGCTACTTGCCTTACCCCCTCCCAACCCCATAAATAATTTTAGTATTTTCCTTTTACCATTCCAACTAGAAACAAGTGGTAGAAACTGAGTACTCTTTGACCCACAATGGCACTTTTCTTTCCATTATACACTCTTAGCCCTTTTGGGCTCCCATGGAGCACATACATAGATTCTTTATGATCTCCATATTTTTTAAATAAAATTTTATTAGTATAATTTTGAAAGGTTTCCCCCATCCCTCTCTATACTCTTGAGAGATGTCCTACTTTAACAAAAAAAATTTTATAGAAAAAAAATAAAAAGAGGAAGAAAAAATGTGCAAAACCAATCAAAACACAAAAAATTACAATAAATGCAGTGTTCCACAGCCACGACCTCTCCCACTTTCCACCTCTGCAAAGGAGTAGAGAAAAGGAGTCTTCTCATACCTCTTCTTTGTAGGCAAGCTCAGTCTTTGCCATTTAATTTTTCAACATTCCTTTTCCTTGATTGAGTGGTTGCTGTTCTTTTCATTCACTTTGTAGTCTTTGGGTAGTATCGTTTTCCTGACTATTTTATTTTAATTTTATACATATAATTATGTATAACAATATTCTATATTATATTATATCTTACATAATGTATGCTTTTATATTTTATTGGGATTTTCTATTTTGTCATGATTTTATAAACCTGGCTAGTTAATTTCACTTAACTCCAGTTCGTGTTGTCTTTCCATGTTTTTCTATATTCACTGTATTTGTTGTTTCTTACACAGTAACATTCCATTATATTCATGTACTATAATTTGTTCAACCGCCTTTAAAAATTTGTATATAGATGAATAAACACTTAGGCAGCTTTGAAAGTGAAGACATGGAGAGAACTAAAGGAGAGACAACGAGGAGCTCCATAGAGGAGGGAGAAAGGCAGCTGGGCAGAGATAGCCGCCAGCCCCAGTTGGCTGATTTTGGTAACACTGCCCCAGGTCTCTGGGGACACAAGCTGGTGAGTACACCATAATACTCTTCACCAGGCTGCCTGATGGGAAAGTGCTCCCCAAATGCACCTCCTAAGGTGTCTTCAGATGGCTCTGACTTCTCTATTCAAGTTTTGTAATAGTGCCCTCACCTTTATTTGTGGAAGAGCAATTACAAAGACCGATAATTAAGAATGAGAGAATTTAGAGCGGGAGGGGAAACCTTAGACATCTTACAATCCAATCCCCTCATTTAATAGATGAGAAAAATCTAGACCCAGAGGGTGGAATATAACTTGCCCAAGGTCACTCAAGGAGTAAATGTCAAAAATTATATTCACAGTGCTTGGTGCATAATAAGTATTTGATAAATGTTTCTTTCGTTCATTTATAAATTCATTCATTTGTTCATTCCTTTGGCTCCAAATCCAGTGTTTTCCTCCCCTCCTTTGACTCTTCAGTCACAGTCCTGTTGGAGGACGCTGTGCTCCCCAAATAAAAAAGGCATAAGCTCTCCTAGGACTAAAATGTTGTAGAGGCCAGTTCATCTTCTGAATCTTGTCTGTGGCTAGTTTCTTTGATCTTTCTTTGCTTCTTCTCTGCTCACATTATAGTCAAAATTGTTTCTAAATCATTTTAATGTCCCTCTGCCTAGGTTTCCAAAGCTCATGCTACCCTCTAGAGGACAAAGCTTTTGGTGCAGGAGACAGATCTGTGCTTTCTCCAGGTTTATTACAAGGATGGATAGAATTGTCAAGGACAGCCTGATCTCTGGATTTAATAAGGAAAGAGCAACCCTGAGGGAAAATTCTTGTTCCTTTGGCTCTTTAGACGAACATGTTTCAAAGAGCATGTCCTCTATATCACAGAGATCATTCACTTCCTCCAGTCTCTTTGACTCTGGAAACCAGATTCACCATATTTTGTTTCAACATCTTTGTTATTCCCTCCTCTGCCTGTTCCCCCACATAATGGACCTACTTCTGGTTTTGACTTCATTGAGGTATATGCCTACACTGAGTCCAATAGCAGGTACAAGTTAGTGGCTTTGGATTTATAATTCCAAATAAATTTCTAGAAAAATGTGGTCTTCCACTTTCTAAATTATCATACCCTTCCCTTCATAGGCTCATAGGATTTAGACCTAGTTCAACTTCCTTTTTTTAAAGATAGATGAGGAAACTGAACTCTGAGTCAAGGGAAAATGGCTTGCCCAAGATCCCAAAGCTAATTTGTGGCAGAGCAGGAAACTGAACCTAGGCCTAGTCTGTGGTTGTCACAAGGTACCATCACAGTTTCCTGTGCTTGTCACAAGGTACCATCACAGTTTCCCCAACTGAGTTTCAACCAGTGTTTTATCTCCAGCCCTACCATCACCTCCTAGTCATGCTCCCAGGGTACAGAGCAGGCAAAAAGTTGTAATCCTTACAAGAATTAGGCATGCTTAATGCCTTGATGAACTATGTGTAGGACTTAGACTTTGGCGACATTGCCTCACTCTGGACTCAGTAGTCTTGAGATCAGTGCATAGAAAGATCAGAACTCTAAAAAAGGGGAAAAGACCTACATGTACAAACATATTTATAGCAGCTCTTTTTGTGGTGCCAAAGAATTGGAAATTGAGGAGGATGCCCATCAATTGAGAAATGGCTGACAAGCTGTGGTATGTGAATGAAATGGAAAACTATTGTTTCATAAGAAATAATGAGCAGGCAGATTTCAGAAAAACCTGGAAGAACTTCTATGAACTGATGCTGATTGAAGTGATTAGAACTAAGAGAAGACCATACACAGTAGCAGCAACACTGTGTGATGACCAGCCTTGATAGATTTAGCTCTTCTCAGCAATGCAATGATCTAAGACGATTCCAAAAAAACTCATAATGGAAAATACTATCCACATCCAGAGAGGGGACGACTATGGAGTCTGAATGCAGATCAAAGCATACTATTTTCTCTCTCTCTCTCTTTTTTCTTTCTCATGTTTTTTCCTTTTTGTTCTGATTCTTCCTTCACAACATAACTAATGTGGAAATATGTCTAATAGGATTGTACAGGTATAGCCTATATCCATGTGTCTTGGGAATGGGGAAGAGAAGGGAGAAAATTTTGGAATTCAAAATCTTATGAAAGTGAATGTTTAAAACTATCTTTATGTGTAATTGGGAAAAATACTATGAAGTGGGGAAAAAGAAAGATCAGAACTCTAATTGAAGTCCAGACTCAGTGGACCATAGCCCTTCCGTGCTAACCAAAAACAGAATGTCAAGTGTGACCAAAAAATTCTTATTTACCCCCTCACTGAGACCAGAATGTCACCTTGAAAATTGTCTCTGAAGATTCAGTTGTTCAGATAGAAGAAGCAATGGGAAAAGCCTCAGTCTGGTTCATGCCATTACTCTGATCAAAAAACTTCAGTAGCTACCTATTTTCTGCCATATAAAGTTCATATTTCTCTTCCCTATCTTCAAAGACCTCCAATAACTTGGAACTACTCCTTTTATAACCTTATTTCATATTATTCTCTTCCATGTATTGCATATTCTATTCAATCTGATCTATTTCCTTTACCCAAAAATGTCTTCTACCCACCCTTGTTCCCTATGATTTTAAGGGAGGGAGGGAAAGAGGGGGGAAGGAATGGAAAAAAAAGAGAGGGAAGAAAGAAAGAAAGAAGAAAAGTTTTAAAAGGGAGGGAGCGAGGGAGGAAAAGGAGGAAGGAAGGGAATAAAAGACTTATTTGTGTACTTTACCAAGAAAGAAAAATGAGATGAGTTGACTTGATCCTTAGACTCCAAGATCTGGTGACTTAATGGGTAATTCTGACCTATTAGATTTCAGAATAGGCCTTGTAAGACAATGTGCCACATAATGAGCATTTTATCATTTGGAAGATGAAAGTGCACATACTGAGGCATCAGAAAGAAGTGGTTCCTTCCCTTAATAGCTAGGTGACTGGGCAAATTATTTAACCACACTAAACTCCTTCTGTAAAATGGGATAATTCTACCTGTCGTGAAGATCAAATGAGATCATAGGATTTAGAATCACAGCAGATCTTAAAGATCATCTAATCCTACTTCCTCAGTTCTAATAATGAGGTAACTGAGGCTCGCATAAAAAAATCCCTTCAAATACTTTACCTAAGTCTTCTCTTATGCAAGCTAACAACCTCTAGCTCCTTCTGCTGATCCTTGGATGCCATGGTCTCTAGTCTTCTCACCATCCTGCTTACTCTTTTCTAGGGACACTCTTTTGTCCTTTGTCCTTAACCCTGACCCAGGGGAGGTACTATTGTCCTTGACTTTATCCTGGGGTTGCTTCTGAGACCCTTCAACTCTCTGCCATCTGGCTGCAGTTGTTTTTATAGAATGAGCTAAGAAACATAAACACACATGCACACACACACACACACACTTCTATTTCATTGCTTTCAAGAGAGCACACAGTCAATCAATAGGAATTTCCTAATCACCAGTGTATCCAGGGGCATGAAGTTTCTCTTGGTCTCAGCAAGAGAAGTTGTCACTGCCCCTTTGCTTAGATGCTGGTGCCTCAGTCCTAGAATTGTTGGGCGTGAAACATTTTTATTATTGATAAATTATTGATGTTTTGTTTTGATATAATAGACACTTCCCAACAATAAACCTCTTTATTTAAAGTATACTATTTGAAATAATTAAGCAATTGGTTAAGCAAAACTACCTAATAGGCAGCTATGTGCTACAATAGGTAGCAATGGACTGAAGTCAGGAAGACCTGAACTCAAACCCTGCCTCATACACTTAATTAGCTGTATGATTCTAGGCAAGTCACATAGCTTATCAGCTTTGTTTTCTAAATAGAAATAGCACCTACCTCATAGGGTTATTGTGATAATCAAATGAGATTATAATGTAAAATTAAAATTATCTATAAATGTAGTTATTATTATAGCTAGTTGTACATGCCACCTTCCACTTTCAAATTTTGTCACTTATTAACCAGAAGAATGCTTTGCACTTGGACAGTATGAGATCAGCATTGTCTGTGGTAATTAACCTGAGTTTTCTTTTGAGGGAGAAGATGCCTCTTGTATAGCTGATATTTAAATTGTCATAATCATCATAGAGATTATTCTCTTTGGCTCTGCTTTCTTCACTCTGTAACAATTCATATGTCTTCCCATATTTCTCTGCATTCTTCATATTCATCAATCCATATAATACAATAATATTCTGTTACATACATAAACTACAGTCTACTCATCCATTCCTCAACTGTTAGGCTCATATTTTATTTCCAAGTTGTTGTTACCACAAACAATGCAGCTCTAAATAAAAATACATATATATATATATGTGTACATACATATCTACACATACATGTATACATATATATGTAGTGACATGGTTATTTTCTCTCCCCTTACCTCTTCTTAGTTCCTTCACCCTGTGAAGCATAGGAGCACCTGAGTCTTACTTTGGAAATAAAGGACGCTGAGTATCAGCCATCCACATAGTTAAACTCTTTCCTTCTACTGCCAGGTCAGCAATAAAAATGGCTAACATTTACATAGCCTTAAATGTATTATCTCATTTGATCCTGAAAATAATCTCTATGAGGTAAGTGCTATTATTATCTCATTTTACAGATGAAGAGAATGAGTCTGAGAAAGGTTATGTGATTTGCCCAGGGTCATACACTTAAGTGGGTAAGGCAAGATTCAAATCCAGTTCTTCTTGATTCCAAATCCACAAGAATCTACACCACAAGAAATCAAGTAATATTGAGTGAACTGAAATAAGGACAAGGTTACAAGAAGGGGGCTTCTGCTAATGTCTCACTCTGTAACATGTCAGAAGTATATAAAATCATGAGCCCCAACTGTGTGATGTAGAACCTCCATCCTTCCCTGGGAACCCAAACGTGGGTTCACAGCTGAGAGACAAGTTTGACCAGTATACAGGCACACCGGGAAATGAGAACAATCTGCAGTTCCCATATTGAGTTTGAAAATAGCCCAAGAGTTAAGATTGTTGATGCAAAAACACTCTGTCTTCTGGAAACTGGATCCAGCTCACTTTGTCTCACACTTTGCCCAGAAAGGGAATTTGCATGGGGAAGGGGTGCAGAGTAGGCTGGGTCAGAGAAATTCATTCAAAATCATATGCCCTTTCCTAATGTTGAGCAATAAAAGTAAGTATTCCCATGCCTGCAGCATCTTAAGAGTCATGGATTTTTTTTTTTTAGTTTTGAGGAATCTTAGAAATCATTTAGTCCACTTCTACCAAGAATAATAATAATGAATAATAATAGCTAACAATTATATCACACTTTAAAGTCTGCCTAATGTTTTACAAATATGATCACAGTTGATCCTCGTTATAGCACTGTGCAAAAGGTGTCATCAGGGGGCGGCTAGGTGGCGCAGTAAGTAGAGCATTGGCCCTGGAGTCACAAGGACCTGAGTTCGGATGTGGCCTCAGACACTTAACACACACAAACAAAAAAACCTAGCCATGTGACCTTGGGCAAGTTACTTAACCCCAATTGCCCTCCAAAAAAAAAGGTGTCATCATTTCCCCCCATTTTCCAGATGAGGAAAATGTTACTGAGAGGTTACCTGCTTTGCCCGGGATCACCAGGTAGTAAATGTCTAAGGAAAGATTCAAAGACAATTCTTCTTGACCACGAAGTCAGCACTCTGCTCTATGCTCTATACCACCCCAACCAGTTGTATATTTACAGGAAACTGAAACCCAGAAAGGGTGAAGGGACTTCTTTAGTGTCACAAAGCAGTTCACAGGAATGGCAAGATTGATGATATATTTGTGAAATGACTGACCCAGCTGTGGTATAAGAACATTATGGAGGAGCATATCCCCTTTCTCCCTGGAACCTAGCTGTCTGCCTCTGGGACACCAGGCTCTAATAGATGAACTTTAATCTTATCTTTCCTGGAACCAGACCTCTGTGCCACTTTCTGGCCATCTCCAAACAAAGCCTCTCTACTCTTTCATTGCTGCAAAGGAAGATTTCTTTGTAGGAAAGGCTGGCTTCTAGTTATTAAAAATAACTAATTTTTTTAAATGCACCAATTTTTTTAAAAATTGGGAGATGCTTAGTTCAGCTCTGGGAATACCTTTTATTCTCTTGGTTTTAACTAAGAACATTAGCTCATATATAGCTAAAAATCAAAACAAAAACTTTCATAGCCAGAATCACTCACTGCTGGTTCTGCTGTTAGAATCTCATAGTGGAACCCTGCTAAGCAATGTTGAGTCTTTTAGCTTATGTGCCTGGCACATAATAGGGACTTAATAAGAGTTTGTTTACTGACTGGTTGACTGACTAATTCTATCATTTGCCATAAGACTGACACCATGGAATTTAGAAACCCAGAGACTTAGGTCTGATCAGAAGCCTTAGGGTTTGGAGTTTCTCTAGTTGTTCTAAAAATTAGCTGGGCAAAGAACTGGAAACCAAGTGTGGAAATGATTAAACAAATTGTGGTCTGAGATTTGGAGCAGTGGAAAGGGCCCTGGGTCTGTAGTTAGGAAGACTTGAATTCAAATTCGGTCTTAGATACTTACTACCTTTGTGACCCTTCACAAATCACTTGCCCCTGTTTGCCTCAGTTTCCTCATCGGTAAAATGAGTTGAAGAAAGAAATTGCAAACCACTCTAATATCTCTGCCAAGAAAACTCCAAATGGGATCACAAAGCGTCAGACATGACTGAAACAACTGAACAACAAATACAACATAATATTATTGTGCGATGAAGATATAATCAAAATAGGGAATTCTGAGAAACTTGAGACGATTCACATGGAGTGTGGATGAAGTAAGGAGAACTGGGAACAGCATGAATGATGATTACAACAATAAACTAAAGAATCTGAAAAATAAAAATTAAATTGAACATTATATACTAACAATGACCAACCTTGACCTCTAGAAAAGAGAAAATAAAATATATCCCACTCCTTTCATTGAAGAGGCGAGAGATTGTGGGTGTGGAATGCTGCCTATAATGTCAGCTGTGATTCCTCAGATACTAGGATCATAGATCCAGATCTGGAGAGGAATCCATACTCCATCTGATTCAATTCCTCCATTTAACAGATGAGGAAACTGAGGTAAAGGAAAATAAAGGGGTTTGTCCAAGGCCACACAAAGTAAATGTCGAAGATGGGCTATGAATCTAGTTCTGACTTGAATCTAGTTCTGACTTGAGCCAGTAGAAGTGTTGGTTGCTTGCATTGAGCTTTAAAACACAAAAACCAACTTTCTTTTAAAAGAAGACTTGCTATAGAGAGAGGCAGGGGGAGCATATTTGAAGATGTCATGTAAAAGCAAAATGTGTCTATGAATTTTTTTAAAAGCAAACTGGAATTCTTACATTTTTTTGGTGACTACCCATTGTGTTGAGAATCAAGGCTTTGCTGGAGAGAAAGGAAAAAGGGAAAAGAATGTTAAAAAAAATAGGAAAAGAAAACCATCCCTTCTTCCTTAATCTCTGGGACTCACTTCATTGGGAAATTTTCTGTCAAGCTGCCTCAGGAGTTGTTCTGGGCTCTGCTCAGATGGCATGGGCACAGACTTTGGCAAAGTGTGGCTCCTACAAGGCATTAGGAATAAAAAAGCACCATACTCCCTGTCTCCTTGGCATCAGCACTCAGGAAACAACTGCTTTAGGAGAGAGATGTGAAGTCTGCATGCCATGTGGCCCCACTGCACAGGAATGGAATCCAGGGACACATCTGCAAAGCCTGAATTGAACCGAACTCTGCAGGGGAGTCCAAAAGACAGGCTCAATTTGGCCTCAGGCCTGGCTGTCTGTTAGCAAAACTGTGAAGTAGGAAGTTTGTCCTCAGGATGGCCATTCAGTGACCTCCCCAGGAATCTAAGGCTTCCATGTTGCCCTGTCCTTGTTACTCCTGCTGCAGGCTGAGCCAGGCCTGTCTTCTCCAGACTTTTCCTTCCCTTCCAATAAAATGTTCCCAACTGCTAACCCATACTGTCTCTAATATATTTTTATAACCTCTTCTCAAAGGACAGTTCTGAATGAGATGGTGGAGGCAGAATTAAAGAACAATTGCTAAGAAAAAGATCTGGGGGTTTCTGTGCATGTTAAGTTTGCTGCAAGTCAACAGTGTGGCATGTAAGATCAACTAAGATCGTAATATTTCGCAAAGAAAGGCAAGGGGTCCCAAACAAGGGAAGCAATAGTATTTAGAGGTAAGCCTGATGTTTGGTTCTGAGTGACGCTTTAGGAAAGATGAAAACCAAAAGGTCCAGAAGAAGACAACCAGGGATTGTGGTACAAGGGATAGAGTCATATACTGAGCATCAGGAAAACCTGGGTTAAAATCCTACTTCTGAGGCACATTATTTGGGTGACTAATGGCAGGTTACATATCTTATCTGAGCCTCAGTTGTCTCATCTGTAAAACCAGGATTAAAATATTACCTATCTTCTGGGACTGTTGTAAGAATAAAATGAAATAACATACATGAAGTGCTTGCAAATCTTAAAATGATATATCATTATTATTATTATTATTATTATAAAGAATGTCACCAGAGGAAAGTATGGCTGGACAGTCCAGTCCAGTGAGAATGAGGGATTACCATGGGACCATTGATAACCAATGGACCCAAGAATAATTGGGATCCACTGATATCTATGATGCCAAGAGAACATTGAGGAAGCATATTGCTTAGAATTCTGTGCTGGATTTTTGTGAGGCCATCAACAAGAGCTCCACTGTACAGGTTATTTGATTAAATTGTAATACATGCTGCTGGAACACTTGCATCTATGAGGGGCCTAGATCAGGTAGTGCATATTTTGTAGATATGGGACTAATCTATACTATCAGTTGTACTGACTAGAAATGTTTAGGCTGGAAAAAAGAAGGATAAGGGACACCATGATAATAGTCTTCAAATATTTGGAGATTAACCTGGCAGAAGTGCAATTAGACTGATTCTTCTTGGTCTCGGAGGGCAGAATTTTACTGAAAGGTAAAAGTTGCACAGGGGAAAGTTTAGGCTCTATTTGAGGGCAAATATCCTAATCATGAAACCTGCCCAAACCCAGAGTAGGCTGCTCCAAGATGAGGGCACCATTACTGGAAGTCTTTCAATGACGGGGCAGAGGGCCCTCTTGTTTCAGGAATGAGTTGCACTAAATAGCCTCTGAAGCCCCTTCCAAATCTATGATTCTGTGATTTTGGCGAGTACCCAGCAATCCTGTGGAACTTTGAATAAAGTTTAAACTACTTTCTCTGGCATTTATGGTTCTTCACACTTTCCCATTCTTATCTTCCACTATTCTGTTAGACTCATTTTATATTCAGACAAACTAAATTATTCTCCATTCACTCAACATTCTCTAAGTTTCCCCACCTCCATTCCTTTTCGTATGCTGTTCTTTCTACTTGGAATGCTCTCTCTCTTTTAATTTCTAGTTATCAACATCTCACCCATCCTTCAAGTTTCTCTTCCTTATTGTCTACACCCTTCCTAATTAGCTTTCCCTAATTCTTCCCTACTGGAGGTATTCTCTGCTTCTCCTCACCTTGAACCAAATCATTCTCCCCCTTATGTTTATTAATATGGAAAATAGAGCTATTAACACTTTGTCCTCACTGCCTCATCAGGATATTATGAGTTTTAAGTGAAAAAATGAGCATGACAGTACTTTGAAAAGTGAAAAGCCCCAATCCAGTGTGAGATATTGGCTTTATTTTCCTCCTGGATTTAGGGGCTTCTGGAATTATCTGTTCATACCCTCATTTGAGTCTGACTTTCAGAATCCATATCAGGAAGAACCACAAAAGCTAGAGGACATGTCAAGGGTGGGGGAGTTCAGTGCCTGCACAGTGTTTTGGTAACATTCACATCCCTCACAGACCTGCAGAAGGAGACATGATGATCTTTCATAAACATTACATCACATATTTTGTCCAAGATAATATGTTTGCTAAACTTTGCCAAAAGAGCAAAACCTATAAGAAGTCAGCCCCTTGTGACCTTCAGTGGGGAGGTTTCCTGCTAGGACTGGATGGTGGTGTAGTGTTCCCAAAATACAAAAACCATTGAGCTAAGCTATCTGTATTTAGTGTAAATAGAGTCAAATGTTCTCTTTTGCTGAAGGACAGAGAGGTTGTTGGGAGGTTGGGATGGAGGGAACGGAGAAGGTGGTGTTCATTGTGTTGCTATAGTGTGTGATCGTGAATACCCAGAAAAAAAAATAAGGTCTATTGGGTAGTGGATCCCCAGAAGAACCATCAGCTCCTTCTGAGAGAGACTTCAGGGGCCTGGAGTATTTGAGGATAAGGCAGACACAGAGGTTAAAAAAACAAAACAAAAAAAGGATTGGGAAATATAGTCACATAGAATTCGGGATAGTAGGCACACTAGTTAGTTTATGTGGGTAGCTGGACAGGACAATGGATAAAGTGTCAGACCTAGAGTCATAAAGACTCATCTTCTTGAGTTTAAATCTGACCTCAGATGCTTACAAACTGCATGATCTTGGGCAAGTCATTTAACCTAGAAGGAAATGTCAAGCCTCTCTACTATCCTTGCCAAGAAAACCCCCAATAGGGTCATGAAGAGTGAAAACTGTCATCAACTGAAAAATGCCAGAAGAAGAAGAAAGAGGAGGAAGAGGAGGAGGAGGAGGAGGAGGGGGGGGGGGGGGGGGGAAGAAGAAGGAGGAGGAGGAAAAGAAGAAGAAGGTTTATGTTTCCTCTCTTACAACTAGAGCAGAAAGGTGAATCTTGGGCAGTTCAAGTGCTCCTGTAGAAGTCAGACGATGGAAATGATGGGAATGTGTGTAGCCTGTACTGTACTCTAAGTTCTACTTCTAAAGGAAATATAGCTTTGTATTCTTCCCTTCTCTAGATCAGTGTGGTAGTGTTCCCAACCTACATATTCCTGTGGAAGCTCCAACCATTCCCACTCAATCAGCCCTGCTGCTTCTAGGTGTTTTCCTGAGAAAGATTTTAGAGATATTCTGTCCCGATACTCCTCATGCAGTTTGCTTATGAGTTCACGGTGTTTTGCCTCTGGTGCTTCCAGAGTTTCAACCAACAGGTGTCCAAGAGAATTCCCACAATGGCCTTTCACAGTGAGACAAAGTTACAAGAAAACAGGTTTTACTCAGCAGTAGAAATAGCAGTAGAATAGGCTACCTTGGTAGTTAGAATTTCCTATTAGTAATATTCAAGCAAAGGCCAAATGACTGCCTGAGAAGGATGTTATAAAGGGAATTTCTGCATAGGCTAGGAAGTCAGATTAATCTATCTCTGTCCCCTCCAATTCTAAATTCTGTGACTTTACATAAGGGTTGAGAGAGCTTTAATCTGACTTAGGCTGGCTTTCTGGGGAGTAGTAATAAAGACAGAGTAGGGGCGGCTAGGTGGCGCAGTGAGTAGAGTGTCGGCCCTGGAGTCAGAAGGACCTGAGTTCCGATCCGACCTCAGACACTTAACGCAAGCACAAAAAAAAAAAAAAAACCTAGCCGTATGACCTTGGGCAAGTTACTTAACCCCAATTGCCCTCCAAAAAGCAAAAATAAATAAATAAAGACAGAGTATCAGTGACCCATTTTGGTTACCCACGAGGGGAATTACCAGTTCCTAATGTCAGACTAGCCAGCACAGGAATCGAAAGGGGAGATTCTTAAATGGGCCCCACCAAACCTAGAAAGATGGAAACAGCATTGTTAATGGGGACCAAGTTAGCTGAAATCACCAAGGAAGTCTCTTTGTGGTGAAGACTTAGACTAAATGAGAGGTTCAGGTTCAAAGGACAGCAACAATTTTAGAGATTGCCTAGTCCACCTTCTTCATCTTACAAGTGAGGAAACTGAGGCCCAGAAAAGTTATGACTTGCCAAAGGTCATACATACTATAAATAACAAAGCCAGGATTATAACTCAGGCCCTCTGACTCCAAAGTTGGCAGTATTCTTTTCACAATAGTCCTGAGCCTGAGACCTTATTTGGCAGATCTCTGAAGTGGTATTAGTTTAGTTAAATGTATTTGTGACCTATCCCCTTACTAATCTGTAGGCTCTAAGCAGATAAAATGCTGTGTTTAGCTAAACTTTGTAGCTTTCCAGTTTCATCCATGTAGGGGGCTCCTGGTGTGTGAACTCTATCCATCAGACATAGTTAAGAACCCACACTCATGTGGAGGGTCAGAAGCAGGACTTCCTGACTTTCTGTCCTTTACACAATAGTGTCAAGCTCACAAAGAAATGGATCTGCTGGCCTCCTATTGACTTGGAAAACCACAAACTAGCATTATCTATGGTGTATTATAGTTTCATTTCGTAAAAATTCTCAATTACTTTTTAATCTGGTTCTTTAAGAGATTCAAATACCAGAAAGGACTGGCATAACTGAATGTGGAGAAAAGGCTCTCATCAAAGCCAGAGAACCACAAGAGGATGACTTTATTTGGCCACAGCAAAACTCATGCTGGTGCCTGTCTGCTAAAGTGTGTAGGAGTTGTGAATACCTATCATATACATGGTGCATACTAGGCAGTGGGGTTACAGACTTGAAAATTAAATACAGTCTACATGGGCACAGATAAGCTAAGCAAATATAATGTTTTGAGGAAAGAGAGAATATTAACCTGTGAACCCTGGAGAGGGCTTCACCTAGAAGACAGTGCTTGAACTGAGTCTTTTTTTTTTTTTTGCTTTTTGGAGGGCAATTGGGGTTAAGTGACTCGCCCAAGGTCACACAGCTAGTAAGTGTATCAAGTGTCTGAGGCCGTATTTGAACTCAGGTCCTCCTGATTCCAGGGCCGGTGCTCTATTCACTGCGCCACCTACCTGCCCCCGAACTGAGTCTTGAAGGAAACTAAGGATGGCATAGACAATGAGAATTCACATTCCAGGAATGAGGGGAAACCAGGTCAAGAATACCAAGACAAAAGATGGAATTTTGAATCCAAGGAATGGCTACTAAGCCAATTTGAAATGGGAAGTACATGAAATAAGTCTGGAAAAGTAGACAGGATACAGAATGTGGAGGGTGTTAAAAGCTCAACTGAAGAGTTTATTGTTTATCCTAGAGGCAATATGGAATTGCTGAAGATTTGTGAGCAGAGGTGCACCACATTCAGATACATATCCTACACCAGTAAAATCACAGGTCTGCCTCCTCTCCTCCCCGCTAGAAAAGAATGAGATCTGGGGTTTCCTCATTTGGATGATAGTCACATCTGTCTGGCAGATGTTTGGTGGGAACATTAGCAGCCCATAAAATAATAGTGTTGGAAAGGACTGTGATAATCACATACATTACCCAGTCTCTTCGTTTTACAAAGAAGGAAACTGAAGCACAGGGTGTGTGTTGGAGGGTCTTGTCCAAAGTCACACCATCAGTTTGTGGCAGAATTGGAGCTAGAACCTGAGTCTTGTGAATACAAGGCTAGTCTTTCTACTTCATCTCAGGAGATCACAGGTAAATCATATGTGGATGGGGACCTCACAACCCTATCGCATGAGGAAATTGTGTCTGAAAGAGGTTAAGTGACTTATTCAAGGTCTCACAGTCAGGAATTGAACCCCAGTTGTTCAACTTTAAAGTCAATACTGTTTCCACTACCATATGCTGCCCTCAAGTGATCACAATTGTCACCAAATGTAACAGAGACAAATAATATTGAATAAAATCAGACCCAACAGAGCACTCTGTACCTCTCTGGAGCATTTATCATAGAGCATTGTGTTTTGCACTTTTTTGTTTTTGTTTTCTTTTGTCTTCTCGTCTGGGGCACTGAGAGTTCAAGTGACTTGTCTAGGGTCACATGGACAGCATGGATCAGCAGCAAAACTTGAACATGGGCCTTCCTGACCTAGCTAGCGCTGTTTCCCTTGTTTGCACAGTCTCCTATGCCTCACAAATACTCATGTTGTCTCCTATAGGACCATTTATCTTATCAAAACAACAACTCTTTTTCAAAGTTTCCTGATTGCAACTTTAAGGTTTAGAGGCCTCATTCACAGGCTCTCTGGTGATTCGGAATAGGTTACATTCCTGACTCATTTGTTGTTCCATTTCGGTATTAGGTTAGTGTTTTACTCGTGTGCTGCTTGCTTTCCAATTCCATTCCTGGGACTTAATTATGATTACACAGCCTCATTACACTGAGTTGATTTTAAGTAATGACCCTAATTAGGAGCGAATTTTAATTAAGCCTAATTCAGTGTATGTCACTCATTGCCAAAGATTTATAGCATGACAGAGAGGCTACCCAAATGTGAACACACAAATGTTCCTGTGTTTGCCCTTCCCAAACCTGATCAGATGGAAGGTTCCTCATTTTAACTAGGTGACCTGGAGAAGGTCATTCAATAAATCTCAGATCTCAGTTTCCTTTCTTCATCCACAAAATGGGGAGAACAATATCCCAACCTTATAGGGTAGCTGTGAAAATAAAACAAGATCAAGCATGTGAAAATGCTTAGGAAGCAAAGAGTACTCTGGGAGGGCAAACTATCATTATTTCAACTTTTCAGCTGGAAGGGACCTTCTGGGTCATCTAGTTCAAGTAACGTGTTTTACTGATGGGAAAACAGGTCCCAAGAGGGTAAGAGACTTGTTTAAGATCCCAGAGGTAATAAACATTAGAATCAGAATTTAAATTCAGGTCTCCTGATCCAAAGCTCAGCACTATTTCTACCATACTCTGCTCAGCATAAATACAGTAGAATTACTTATGAAGATACTATATTATGTGTATTTATTATTCTGAATAGAAGTATACAGAGATTTATTACTTCTTCACTCTATCTTTGTGTTGAATTGTAATGTTCAAAAAAAGGGAGAAGGAAGAAAGGAAAGAAGGTAGAGAGGGAGGGTAGGAGGGAAGAAGGGAAAAAAAAGAGAGAGGGAGGGAGGGAAGGAGGAAGGGAGGAAGGAAAAAAGGAAGGAGGGAAGGAAAGAAAGAAGGAAGGAAGGAAGGAAGGAAGGAAGGAAGGAAGGAAGGAAGGAAGGAAGGAAGGAAGGAAGGAAGGAAAAAAAGACAAGTCTTTGACCCTTATTTGAAAAATCAGGGGATTGGACTGAATGACCTCTGCCTGAAATCCCTTTGAGTTCTAAATCAATGATCCTATGATATTTCGTGCTCATTTGCTCAAAGCTAACTGATCTAACCAGGAATTCAACACACATGACCTTGGTCCTATTAGCTCAGCAGTGCAAAAGAGTAATCATTGTGGTTGAGCACCCAGTGGCCAAAACATCTAAGCTTTCTTTAGCCAACACCCACTGGATTAGATATCACAGTAGGGCTGGGACTTCAGCTAGCTAGAGAGTGGATTTTCAGCTCATAAAACTCTATTTGTACCCACCCTATTACATGCAACCACAAACCACTCTTTTGACTTAACAGCTCTTCCCAAAAGACACGTGGGTTTGTCCAGATAGCGACATTGCTGATTTTTGAGACATCAGCATTATCTTGTGAGTCAAGCATTGAAGTCAGCTTTCTTTGTTATGACCTGGAACACAGCAAACCAGGATAGCAGCTGCAAGGGAGGGCAAGGAATAATATAGCCATGCTGCTTGGCAAATGGAAAATTCCTCTTGTTTGTCCTAACTCTCCATGACCCCAGGATACTTTGTAGGTATTATAAAACATCGAAGCAAACTAGAATGTTAAAACTATCAATATTCCTGACTATATGGATAATTTATAAATTAGATTTCTAATTATATAGATAATTTATAATTTATTGTAATTTATAATTATAATATAGATAATATATAATTTCTGATTATACAGATAATAGGATGGGAGAGTGGCTCATCACAGTCTTATAACATTGATAGCTATGTCAGTGATATGCTGGTAAATGTTTAACAAATGACTTTCGGAAAACACAAGTCATGCTTTTACATTTAATCTATATTATCAACATTTTCTTCCTCATTTTTCTTAAGTCTAGATAATCAACAACACAATAAATCAAGTTCTGATCTGTCGCTTGATGATTTTGGAGGTATAAATGCTCACAATGAAAATTTAACAACTGGCTCCAATAACACCGTTAGCTGTTATGCTGAAAGTCATAGGAATGCTAATCTCACACAGGGCATATGACTGGACGGGACCTTTTAGATCATACATTTAGAGCTTGAAGGGGCATTAGAGGGCATCTAAATGCACCTTTTCATTTTATAAGATGAGGAAACCGAAGCCCAGAGTCACACAGTTAGTGTCTGATGTGGGATATGAACCCATGCCTTGGTGACTCCATATGCAGCACTTTATCCACTGAACCTGTCATCTAGTTCAATCCACTCATTTTGTGGAGGAAGAAAATGAAGGGAAAGAAGGAAAGGGTCTTGCCCGAGATCACATACATAATAGCAGGTGGGATTTGAACTCAGGGCATATACCTTCAAATACAGCACTCTTTCCATAACACTATGCAGCCTGTATTTTATGGGACCACAGTTTCTATTCTGTTTAACCACCCACTGAGAAGATCTAAACAATATTTTGATTTTTATAGAGGAAAATGGAGAGTGAAAAGTGGGATTCAATTATCTTGAAAATAAAAGGGACAATTTCATCTGCAAATGTTATATTCAAAAGCTCAGTTTGAAAAACCAGTATTCAAATAAGTCACAAGTCCAATAAAAATGTGAAAGCATTTATTAGCCTTTTCCTATCTACCACTCCAGCTTGAGTGAAATTTCCTTAGAGCAGGACAAAGATAAATAGCTTGAAACAAAATTAAATAAGCATTTTCCAAATTTTGTCTATCTATGAAGTAGAACTTTTCCATTAAAAGTTTGAAACCGAAGCAAGACATTACCTAACTCAGACTGTGCAGGAGTCCATATGCTCCTGTACAGCTTGTTAATATGGAGATGTTCAGGGCCCTTCTGATTCCTACCCACTGCCCTGACATAAATGGGCTCACCAGGAAAAGAACGGTGCTGCCTTATATTAATTCAATACAATGAAGATGTAAAAAGTGTTTCTTGCCATTCAACAGAATATCAGTACTGTCCTGTTAGAAACACTATTATTATAACTGTCCACCTGGAAGCCCCTTTCAGACCATCACAGGCTACTTCAGACCATATTTGGATAATCAGCATGCCTTTGGGCAGGCTATTTGACTTCCCTGATGCAGCTAGGTGGTACAATGGATAGAATCCTGGGTCTGGAGTCAAGAAGACTCATCTTCCTGAGTTCAAATCTGGCCTCAGACGCTTACTAGCTGGGTGACCCTGACCAAGTCACTTAACCCTTGTTGCCTCAGTTTCCTCATCTATAAAATGAACTGGAGGAGAGAATGGCAAACTGTTCCACTGTCTTTGCCAAGAAAATCCCAAATGGGGTCAGGAAGAGTCAGACACAACTGAAAAAGGGCTGAGCAGCAACAACATAGCTCCTCAATTCCCTCATCTATAAAATGAAGGGATAAACCAGATGGGCTCCGAAGTCTCTTCTAGCTCTAAATCTATGATCCAATAATTCACTCTACTGATATGAAGAGCAAGATCCATGGAGGCAATGTGGTCTTTCAGAAAGATCACTGAATCAAGCTGCAGAGGACCTGGGACCAAGCACTGCCCCCCACACGATCTGGGTGACCATATCCTAGGCCTCAGCCTTCTCATTTGTAACATGAAGGGGGTGCACTAGAGTCTTTGAGGTCCCTTGCACCCCTAAATCTGAGCCCCTATAATCCATGGCAAGTACCCTTGGTGAGCAGTGTTCCCTTATAGACCCCCCCACAAGCCTGGCTGCCACAAAGCAATCATTAGAAAGCCGGAAAACACCTGAAAGAACCAGAAGACGATGGTCATCGGCATTGCTCATCCATCCAACATCAAAAGGCTGCTCTGCTCTCATTTAAATTTTGTGATGGTGACATGGGTCCTAATCAGTGTTGCCAGAGCAGGAATCCAGGTATGGATAAAGTACCTGAGAGAGTCCTTGGTGACAACAGAGAAAGGTCAAACACATCTGAAGGGCTTGTACAGGGATCAGCAGCCCCTCCTGGAAATCCATTCTCATCATGAAGCAAAGCCAACGTCTTCTTGGGTCCTTTCCTGTACACGCACCAAAATGCACACATACAAAAGCAGAAAAAGAAGTAATTTCTCATTGAGAATTTGTTTACCAGGGATGTTTGGTTAAAAATCCCACAGGTAAAATGCAGCACAAGATTGCAGTAGCTGTCCAAGCCTGTGATAAAATAGGCTGTTTCTCACTGAGTGACGCTTAATGTGTCTCAGCCGTGAGATTTATAGGAAACATTAAAATCCACAGAATACCAAAATGCAAATAGATTTAAAAATATAATATTATCATTGTCAACATAAAAGACTTTTTATTTACTGCTTAGAAAGGAAAATACTTGCAATAATGTCATTTGTTTCAGGGAATGCAAAGAAGGTTTCAACAACTAACATGCCATGTTTCTTGGCTAAATACCCCTTTATATGATGTTGGAACTCAAATTATATGTGCCCACTTGTATGTTTGTGTCCTTGCAAACAAACCTGGGGAGTGATAGGAAAGGTCAATAGAGGCCTACTTTTCTCTGTCACTTGTTTGGGACCAGCTATATTGTCTCTAAACAAACCAAACAAATTATAGCAATTCCAAATTAAAGGAAGGAGGGGATGATTATCACTGATTTATTTGAATTTTGTGAAACAAAATGTCTGAATGATGGCTAAATCTGTTTGGTATGAGAAGGCAGAGAATGAAAAGGACAGAGGTGGGGGGAGGAAATTAAAAATCATTGAACTACAAGTTTGGGTTCATAGTCCTAGGGAGGGAGTGATGGGTAATAAGGAGGCAGGAAAGCCAGGACAGATAAAGGCAGAAGATTATGATTTATTTATGGAAAATATATCCATTTTACAGACTGTTCATGTCCACTGTGTAAAATACTTCACAGGATGAGTGAGTTGGAAATGGAACATACCCAGTATCACCATAGCAAATGGAATAAATGAATAGTTGGACCCATGAAATTGAGCTATATTAGGATGATCTGAGCATTTGGTCTTTTATAAAAGGTACAGTTTAAAGTTTACCTCACTGGGGGCTTCAGTGAAAAAAGATTGGGTGACATTATCAGAGAGGCTAGTTGCTATGACACCATGAGTTGGTTCCATCAGTCAACAATACATTTGGCTGTACAGGATGCCAGCCAACAGATTAACACTGTGTATGTCTTTCTTTCTTTCTCTCCCTCTTTCTCTCCCTCTTTCTTTCCTTCTTTCTTTCTTTCTTTCTTTCTTTCTTTCTTTCTTTCTTTCTTTCTTTCTTTCTTTCTTTCTTTCTCTTTTTTTCTTTTATAAATTTATTTATTTATTTTTAGTTTTCAACATTCACTTCCATAAGATTTTGAGTTACAAATGTTCTCCCTGTCTCTCCCCTACCCCCCAATGTAGCAAGCATACTGAACACTCCTTCCCCCAATTTGTTCTCTCTTGTGTCCTTCCCCATCTCTCCCACTTACTTTCTTGTAAGACAAGATGGATTTCTATACCCCATTGCCTGTATATCTTATTTCCTGGTTGCATGTAAAAAACATTTTTTAACATTTGTTTTAAAATCTTTTATTTCTAGATCCTATCCTTTCTTCCCTCTTCACCCACCCCCACTGGGAAGACAAGCAATTCAATATATGTTGTACATGTGTAGTTATGTAAATAATAGTTATATTGAGAAAGATTAACTGTATTTTCCTCCATCCTCTCCTGCCCCCCATTCCTTTAACCCTGTCCATTTTTGAAAGTGTTTGCTTTTAACTACCCTCTCCCCTAATCTGCCCTCCCTTCTATCATCCCCACTCTTATGCCCTTCCCCTCTACTTTCCTGTAGGGTATGATACCCAACTGAGTGTGTATGTTATTCCCCCAGGAGATTTTATTTCAAAACTAATGTTTTGGTATTTTATATTTTTGCAGCAGACCTGTGATTTCTTTGGTATAAGGAATTACCAGGGAAGAAATTCCCTCAAGCAATATAAGTTGGCACCTCCTCTGCAATTTATAATCTAAGAAATTTTCCTAGGGCACTGGGATGTTATGTGACTTGACCAGGCCCACACAACCAATATGTGGCAGAGATTAGACTTGATTCTGAGGCCATTTCATTATCTATGAGACCACATTATTTCTCAGTGAATGATTAGGATTCACAATATAAACATAAACCAAATTTGCTCTGATTGGGAAGTGTTCTCTCTCTCTCTTTCTCTCTCTCTCTCTCTCTCTCTCTCTCTCTCTCCTTAGTATTGAATTCTATTTTTATTTATTTTGTTCAGTATTTCCCAATTATTTTTGATGTATAACATTTATTTATTACTAATTTTGAGTTCCAAAATTTCTCCTTCCATCCTGTCCCTTCTCCACCCACTGAGAAGGAAAGCAATATGATACCATTCTTGCAAAACATTTTTCCATATTAGCCCTGTTGAAAAAAACAATAAAAAGCAAGAAACATGAAGTTACAAAAAAGTATGCTTCCATCTGCATTCAGTGTTAATCAGTTTTCTCTCTAAAGGTGGATAGCATTTTTCTTCATGGAATTATCTTGAATCATTGTATGGATCAGAGTATTAAGTCTTTTATAATTGATCATCACTACAATATTGCTATTACTGTGTACAATGTTCTCCTGGTTCTGCTTACTTCATTTTGCATCAGTTAATATAAAGCTTCCCAGGTTTTTCTAAAAGTATTCTTCTTGTCATTTTTTTTTTTTTTGCCTTTTTGGAGGGCAATTGGGGTTAAGTAACTTGCCCAAGGCCACATGGCTAGGTTTTTGTTTGTTTGTGTGCACTAAGTGTCTGAGGCCGAATCCAAACTCAGGTCCTTCTGACTCCAGGGCCGAAGCTTTACTCACTGCTCCACCTAGCCGCCCCCTTGTCATTTCTTATAGCACAATATTATTCAACCACTCTCTCTTGTTCAGACATACCCCACTTGATGGGCATCCCTTCAATTTCCAATTCTTTGCCACCACAAAAGAGCTGCTGCAAATATTTTTGTACATATAGGTTCTTTGCCCTTTTCTTTGATCCCTTTGGGGTAGAGACTTAGCAGTGCTGGATCAAAGGGTATGTATAGTTCTATAGGCCTTTGGACATAGTTCCAAATTGTTCTCCAGAACAGCTGGACCAGTTCACAATTGATTGGTAAATTTTCTAACATAATCTTCTCTTGTCTTTAGACCAACATACACATACACATCTTACTTCTTCATTAAGATTTCTTAAGAAATTGCTTGGGAAGGCTTTCTTTCCCTCTCCATCATCACAATCAATATCAACAAGCAATTATCAAGTGATTACTAAGCATGAAACATTGTGCTAAGCTCTCAAGATACAAAGCGAAAATGAACAGTCCCTGCCCTCCAGGAGCTTACATTCTAATGGGAATACAACACATAAAATGGAGCTGAAAAGCCCATGGTTGTGGTGGTGGTGATGGGAGGTGGGTAGAAGGCACATGCACAGGGGCATGATGGTGAAGTTTGGAGATGTCTAGGTCCTTTCTCAAAATGGAGGTTCCAGGAGGAAGTCATCAATGTGAGAAGGGGGTGGCAGAGGAGAACAGAATAGGCAGCTAAGTTATGAAGGTGGCGTTCTGACTTTCTGATTTCTTCAGTTCTGTTCAGTGATGCTTGGCTTGAGCACTAGTAGGGCATTATCAAATCAGCATTAAATTAACACAGCTTATGGATCTTTTTACAATCCAGTCCCAGAAACTCTAGAAGCAGGGCTTTTAAAATGCAAATTCACTCCATTGCAAACTATGGTTTCCCAATATCAGAGAACTAGATAAAAAGTTAAGGTTCTGAGCTATCATCTTGTGTTTCCATATCCCCAGATAATTGCTATCTGACTGGAAAAATGGATGTTTCTACTTTTCATCCAGATGCCCGGCATCCAGGAGATGCAGTTCCAGTGTCCAATACTAAATAGCATATGAAGTGCCTGCCCTTCCTTGAGCAGAACTGGTTTCCATGGTTCCTATTTGGTCTCATCAATCAAGAAAGATCAATTATGAATAAATAAACTATGTTCGATCACTCTCTTTTTTGGCACAAACCTGGTTAAAGGAAAAACATAACACTTTTCAGTTCTCTGGAAACCAATAGTAGTTGTTTAGATTCTCTAAGGCCCCTCAGTGGTCTGGCAATGCAGAACCAGGACTGGTATGTTTTGTCAAATTAGGACTCACGTTTTCTGTCAAGTAAGTTTATCTTTACTCACGTGTCCAGTTTGTGCAAAAGTGCTTTCTGTTGGGGGCACATTTTTATAACAGAATACAAATGAATTGCCTGCAGCCTCATCTGTGCAATCAAAGGCCAGTTCTGAAACTATGACATATACCTGTGTTAACAGGCACTTGCAAAAGTCCAGACCTTGTCAAACAGGTCTCAGAGACGAGGCCACACGAGAGAGAAGATTATATGGTGCAGCACTTCAGAGTTGAGAAAACAATAGAGCAGCAGCCTGTCATTTTCCAATGAATGTGTTCAAAGAGCACCACAGAAAAAGACAAGAAAAAAGGCCTTTTTGTTCTGGCTTTGTGACAGGCAATCCCAGTGGGGGAGAAATCAAGGAGAATTTGACAAATATTTGAAATGGCCTCCTGCAAATCCCTACACCAAATGCAAACAAGGTTCTTGTGGTTTGCCTCTTCCAGGGGAAAAGAAAGGGAAGGAATGACTTTAAAATAACTAAAGAACGTCAGTAAACTATAGCATGGTATAGTTCAGGGGTGGGGAACCTGCAGCTTTGGGACCACATTCGAAGCTGCAGGTTCCCCACCTGTAGTATAGTGGAAAGAGCTCTGGACTTGGAGTCAGGAAGTCTCAGATTCAAATCTTAACTTAGTTACCTTCCAGCTGTATGACCCTGGGCAAGTCATTATGTCTGAGTTACAGTTTCCTCATCTGTAAAATTGCATGAAGACCAAATCCAATAATGTATATAAATCACTCCACAAACCTTAAGGGACTATATACATGTCTATTGTTATTCTAAGAGGAGATACCTTCTTCCTAAGGAAACAACCAAATCACACTTGCTTATGGACAATTTCTTAAATGAGAAGTGGTTCCCATGTCACCCTAAAAGACAAAAATTACATCAATGATACCAAAATCCATAGTGGTAATAACCCTACTAACTCCAGGATACTTTTAAGTTTTCAAAGTACTTTCACATACATTCTCTCTACTCACATCTACTCGGTTCATTGAATCCATGCAGTTTGATGTATAAGAACAAGATTCAGAATGTCTGGTTTCTCCCTTTTATAACTTTTCACTACCTCAATTTCCTCCTTATAAAACAAGGATGGTAGCACATGTCCTGCTTATCTCATATGGTTGTTACAAGGCTGAATGAGATGATAGATATGAAACTTGCTTTGAGATTTAGAAATATACAGTATTAAAAATAAATACAACTTAATAGATTAAAAAAGGAAGTTGTCAATTAGGAAAAAAAGGTTTTGCTTTAAGTGTCTCTGATAAGGGTTGGAATTTAAAAGTATATAGGGAACTAACACAAACATACAAGTCTAAGAGACATTTTCTAAAGCATAAGTAGTCAAAGGATATAAATAAATTGTTCTCAAAAGAATAATTGCAAATTGTTAACAACTATGTTGAAGAGGGCTCCAATAGTAATAATGAGTAGAAAATCCAATCAAAACAATTTCAAGGTTTTTCCTCAAATGACAAAAGATGGTAACAGTCAATATTGGATGGGCTGTGGAAAGTCTGGCACACGAGGGCATTGCTGCTATAGTTGTGAAATGGTACAAATGTATAAGTAAACAATTTGGAATTCTTTTAAGAAAGTGACTACATTGTCCATATTTTCTTATTAAAAGATCTCAAGCAACCTAAGGAGATCAGAGTCAGAAAGAAAGATCTGATATACATCAAAATATTGATAGCAGCCCTTTTTTGTAGAAGCAAAGATCTGGAAAAAAGTGCATATCCATCATTTGGGAAGAATGACTAAACAAGCTGGGTGAATATGATTCATGCACTGTAGTATAGGAAATGAAAAACTTGGAGATGTGTAAGGAAACATAAGCTAATAAAAAGTGAAGTAAGCAGAAACAGGGAACAAATAATGCAACGATTTAAATGGAAAGAATTAAAGAGAACGAAACTCAAAACAGTAAAGTTATGATAAATTTATGAGCTATTCTCTGAAGAAGAGGTGAGAACACTCAGGTCCCTCTCTTCACAGAGGTGGGGCACGATAGGTGTAGAACATTGTATGAACTATCAGACTCAGCTGAGGGGTTGGCTAGTTTTGCTGAAAGACTTTTTTCCCCTCTCTTTTTAAAGTTTGTTGTTGTTGTTGTTGTTGTTGTTGTTGTTGCAAGGGATGCCTATCTACTTAGAAGACAGAAGGATATCTATAGAGATTATGGTGATGTAAAACTCCTTCTATCAACATAGTCTGGTACCTGCTCTCCCTTAACTACCTTATGATTGCTGACGTTTATGAAGCCCTTTAATTGTGTATGAAATACTTTTATATTTGATATTATTTGAACCTTGTGATAAATGGTGAACAAGAGTTAAATTTTCATCATCATCATCATCATCATCATCATCATCATCATATTTATCATCATCTTCATCTTATTTTTTTTTTAAAGCAATTGGGGTTAAGTAACTTGCTCAAGGTTACACGGCTAGTCATCATTTATGCGTGGGTGCTCATTTTCTGAGGCCGGATCCGATCTCAGGTCATCCCAACTCTGAGGCCGGCGCTCTTACTCACTGCCCCACCTAGCCGCCCCTTTAGGGCAATTGGGGTTAAGTAACTTGCCCAAGGTTACACGGCTAGGTTTTTGTTTGTGTGGATTAAGTGTCTGAGGCCGGCTCCGAACTCAGGTCCTTCTGACTCCAGGGACGGCGTTCTATTCACTGCTCCACCTAGCCGCCCCTTCATCTTATTTTATATAACTGGGAAAACTTAGGTACAGAAAAGCACAGTGATTTACCTAAGGTCAGTTGATTATCATACTTAGTTCTTGAAGAGGACCAAAATGACATCGCTATTCTAGAGTCAAATTTCAATGTGTCTGACTGTGGCTGATCAGACCAATATGAGCTCGGGATGCTCTGCCACCAGTGGAGCACAAATAGTCTATGTGAACATTTGAGTGGATTCTCTAAATTTGAACGTCTTGAGTTTCTTTTGAGCTATTTCAATTCTGCTTTGCTCATAGAGCACAGCACCTTCTCTGATAAGGGCATGCCATGTTGGGCAGTCCTGTGCCACTGTCTCCCAAGTCACATGATCAATTCCAAAGTTCTTAAGAGAGACCTTGAGAGCATCCTTATATTGCTTCTTCTGACCACCTATGTGAGCTCACCATAAAATAGTCTTTTAGGCAAGTGGCATTCTAACAACATGGACAACTCATCATAGTTGTACTCTCCACAGTAGAGTTTGAATGCTTGGCAGTTAAGTTCTAGAAAGGACCTCAGTGTCTGGTACCTTATCTTGCCAGGTGACCTTCAGAATCTTCCTCGGACAATTCAAATGGAATGGAAGCATTTTGGTTTCCTGGCATGATGCTGGTAGACTGTCCAGGTTTTATAGGCATACAACAATGGGGTCAGCACAAGGGCTCTGCAGACCTTCAGTTTGGTAGTCTAATACCTAAACTCACAGTTAATAAATGGCAGAAATGGTACTCCAAGTTGGTTCTTCTTTCTCCAAATCCAGTATTCTTTCTGTCATACCACACTGGCACTCCCTACAAATGTCATAATTGGCCATGTCCCTTGACTTAGCACTATACTTTCCATCTAAAGAACCCAAAGCCCATTGATACATTTCAGCTAATGTGTTTTCACACTATCTGTATCTAATAGAAAGACAACTTATGTTGAAACTGAAGAAGATAGCTCTTCCCTTGCTTCTTATGTGACCTTACAATTTTTGGACCACTGTTTCCTTGTCTATAAAATGAGGAAGTTGGACTAGATAAGTCACAGCACTGAAGAGCCCACACTTGGCCAAGAATCCATTCTGAAACATTCTCAGCAAGTAGACATCTAGTCTTTACCTAAAGAATGTCAGTGACAGGGAACCCAGTACTGTCAGAGACAGTCCAGTCTACTTTGCAACAGCTCTAATTCTTATAAAGTTTTTCTTGTCACCAAGCCTAAATCTGCTTCTCAATGACTTCCCCCCATTGCTCTTATTTCTCCCCTCTGGAGCCAAGCATAACAAGGCTAATTGCTTTTCCACTGGACAGCCTATAAGATATAGAAAGATGGCTATCACGTCCCCTCTCAGTCACCTCTTCTCCAGATTAAACATGCTACATACTTTAGTTCTTGTTCTTTCAATGCATATTTACAGGGATTATTGCTGTTGGTTTCCATTTACATTTTCATTCTTCTCATCATCCCAGTTACCCTCTTCTGGATGTGATCTAACTTGTCTTACTTAGAATCTGGTTCCCAGAACTAAACAGGTGTTGACTGACCAGTGAAGGGAGTAGCAGAACTTTCACCCTATTGATTCTTGATACTATATCTCTCTAAATGTAGTCCAAGGTAGTATTGGCTTTTTTGACTGCCATGTCATTCTGTTCTCATATTGAGCTTTCGGTCTACTAAAACTCTAAGATTTCCTTCATTATCTCCCCCCACCACATACACATAGGGATTGTTATCTAACCATGATGCTTCTATCCTGTAGAATCTGAACTTGATTTCTGAAACCCAAGTGGAGAAGTTTGAACTTGTTCCTCTTTAATTTTATCTTATCCAATTATTCACTTTTTCCTTTTTGTATTCACATTCATCTGCAGGAGTTTTTCTTCCAAGTTTCATGTCATTTGCAAATATGACAAGCATACCATTGATTCCTTCCTCCAAAGCACTGATAACAATGTTGAATAGCACAGGGCCAAGGACAGATCAATGAGTTACTCCAGTGGAAACTCTCATCTGACGGGACATTGAGCCATTAGTGACTGCTCTTAGGTCTGGTTATTCAACCAGTTCCAAATCAATTGAACTCTGTTATCATCTAGTCCCTATCTCTCCATCATATCCAAAACCGTAACATAAAAAAAAGACTCACCTGATTTGACGAAACTTAACTCTTCTATATCTACGGCATCTTTTAGATCTAGTTAACCTGTCAAATAAAGAAAATGAGATTAGTCTGGTGACATCTTCTTGAGGAAGTCATGCTAACTTTTAGTGATCACCACTTCCTTTTCTAAATTCTTGCAAATCATCCCCTTAATAACGGGCTCTAGCATTTTTCCAGTAATAGAAAACTCAGGGGTGAATAGTTTTCCTGAAAATGGGGACAGGATCCTGTTTTCTGGCCCTTTCTAAATCTAAATCTGAGAAGCTTATGATCCTTTCAGGTAAGAGAAGAATGAGTAATTTACCCATGATTTTACAACATGTCAGGAGCAGAGAGGCTGCCTGATGTAGACTTTCAGAGGATCATAAATTTAGAATTAGGAAAGACCATTGAAGTCTTTTAGTCTAATCCTCTCATTTCACAGATGAGGAAACTGGGTCCTGGAGAGGTAAGAGACTTACCCAGGACCAGACAGGCAGTAAAAGATAGAACCAGGAATTTATTTAAATTCTCTTGACTCCAAGTAACTGCCACCCTTTGGACTGTACTACACATTCTTTTTTACTTCTGTTTTACATCATTCATTTCCGCCAGATTTTGAGTTACAATCATTTTCCCCCCATTATTCCCCTACCCAACCTCCCAGAACAGTAATCCCACAAGATATCGCTTCCTCCAATCTGCTCTCTACCATACCTTCTCCCATACCCCCATCGACTTTTCCATTAGAGGAAGGTGAATCTTTGTGTCCCAATGCCTGCACATCTTATCTCCCTATTACAAGCAAAAGAGTATTAATAATAGTATTTATATATATTTGAAACATTTAATGTTACAACCTCGAATTTCAGATCCATTTCCTTCCTCCCTTGTCACCCATTCCCTCTTGGGAGATAAGTAATTCAGTATATGTTGTACATGTCTGGCTATGCAAAACATTATCATAGTAGATATATTGTACAAGGCTGCTTATAATTCCCTCCCACTCATCCCACCCCCCACCTGGTCCATTCCCTACATGATCCTGTCCCTCTTTTATAGTGGGTACTTCCAGCCTCCCCTCACCCCAAGGATGCCCTCCCCTCCATCATCCCTCCTCCCATCCCCCTTCCTCCTATCCTGCTGCAGGTTGAGATATCCCATTTAGTATGTATGTCATTTTCTCCCTGAACCAAATTCAATGTGAATGTGGTTTTGCCTTTTTTGCCTTCCTTATTCTCCCCCTCCTTTGCAACCACTTCCCCTACATGAGATAGTTTACCCTACCATGTCTCTCCCCATCTCCTCTTGCCACTTTCCTCTCTCTCCTCATAATTTCATCCCTTGAGTATTCTCCCTTCCCAACAAATTCAACCTATGCCCTCTATCCATATATAACTGTAACCATATACACACACATTCACATATGTATTCATATGACCACACCCCCTTCTTCCATTATTTTCATAGGGAGAAAGATATCATCAGTCACAGATATTGCTTTTCCATATAGGAATGTAAATAGTTCAACTTAGATAAGTTCCTTTTGATTTCTTTTCCCTGATTACCTTCTCAGGCATCTCTTGCTTCTTGTGTCTGGATGTCAAATTTTCTATTCAATTCTGTTTTTTTCCTCAAGAATGCTTGAAAGTCCTCTATTCCACTGAATGGCCATATTTTCCCCTGAAATAAAATACTCAGTTTTGCTGGGTAGGTGACCCTTGGGTTCATTCCCAGTTCTTTTGCCCTCTGGAATATCATATTCCATGCCCTTCAGTCCCTCAGTGTAGAAGCTGCCAGGTCCTGTGCTATTCTGATTGTGTTTCCACAATATTGAAATTGTTTCTTCCTGGCTGCTTGTAGTATTTTCTCTTTGATCTGGGGATTCTGGAACCTGGCTATAATATTCCTGGGGGTTTTCTTTTTGGGATCTTTTTCAGGAGGTGATTGGTGGATTCTTTCAACCTCTATTTTGCCCTCTGGATCTAAAACATCAGGGCAATTTTCCTTGAGAATTTCTTGAAGGGTGATTTCTAGGTTCTTTCCTTGATCATGGCTTTCAGGTAGTCCAATAATTTTTAAATTGTCTCTCCTGGATCTATTCTCAGGTCAGTGGTTTTTCCCATGAGATATTTCACATTGCCTTCTAATCTTTCGTTTGTTTGGATCTGCTCAACAGCATCTTGATTTCTCATAAAGTCATTAGCTTCCATTTGCTCCAGTCTAACTCTGAAGGAATGAATCTCCTCAGTGAACTTCTGAGATTCTTTTTCCATCTGGCAAATTCGACTTTTTAAGGCATTCTTCTCCTCATTTGCCCTTTTGGGCCTCCTTTGCCATTTGAGTTAGTCTATTTTTTAAGGTTTTGTTTTCCTCAGTCAGGCTGTTGACCCTCATTTCATACTTTTCCTGCATCCTTCTCATTTCTCTTTCCAATTTTTCCTCCACTTCTCTTATTTGATTTTTTAAAGTCCTTCTTAAGGTCCTCTATGGCCTGCAACCCGCTCATGTTTTCCCCTGGGGCTTTTGGAGCAGGACTTCTGACCTCACAGTCCTTTTCCTGCTCTATGCCCCCAAAATAGGAGTCTAGGGTTGCATTTTTCTATTTCCTTTGCCTTGGCATGTTGCCACTTAATTACTTGACTTTTGGGCTTGTTGCCACACTATGGCTTTAAGGCTAGATAGAGGAATTTTCGTCCCAAACGTGTGGGGGGCAACTTCCATTTCTGGCAAGCTGTAAACCCACCCACGACTTCCACCCTAGATCACAATCCAGATCCAGGGAGGTTAAAGCAAGAGCGATTACCCCCCAAGACTGATCGCTGGATCTCCCTACAAATTTGCAGGCTGGGAGCGGGAGCTGCCTCTGAAAACTACAAAATAACGTTTGTCCTCAGCGGCTTCTAGCCCCCAGGGGAGGGAGCCAACGCATTCCCTAATACCAGTTCCAAAGTCCATAGGACACTAACCTCTTACTTTGTCCCAGGCAAGTCTATGTTAATAATTCTGGAGTCACCACAGCTCCTGGTGTTCTGGGGTTCCTCCACTTGGCTGCTGGCCCTGCTGCCCTGGGGCTAAAACCTCGGCTCATGCGGACCTGGGCTCAGCTCGACTCCTGCGTTCTGCGTGCTGCACGCTGCCAGGTCCCAGACCACTGCGCTGGTCCTTCCTGCAGGGCTGCTGGGCTGTCCTCAGCGGGAGTTTAGCTTCTCTGTGTCGTTCTGTGGGTGCTGGGGCTCCAGAAGTTGTTCAGAGTCCCCTTTTACATCGTTTGGGGGGAATGTGGGGGCAGAGTGGCTTGGATGAGCTGTTTCTACTCCGCCATCTTGGCTCCGCCCCCTGTACTACACATTCTTGTTTGTCAACAACTACTACTTGGGCACCTACTAACTAAATGTTCAACATTCCCCTCAGGAAGAAAACAGGCATTTTTAAAGGACCTACTATGTGCCAGGCACTCTCCTAAATTTTTTACAAATGTCTCCTTTGATCCTGACAACAATCCTGGGAGGTATGTTCTATTATGATTCCCATTTTACAGTTGAGGAAACTGAGACACAGAGGTTAAGTGACTTGCCCAGGGTCAAGGAAGTGTTTGAAGTTGGATTTGAACTCAGGTCTTCTTGACTCCAAGTCCAGTCCTCTTTCCTCTGTGCCACCTTAGTTGCCTCAAGGAGATTATCCATTCTTATGTTTCTCACTTTATCCAAAGTTGAACAGATATTTATTGAGGATTCCTGTTTGGATTTGGAGTGGGTTGAACTACAAGACCTCAGAAGTATTTTTTGGCTCTTAGATTCTGTGATCCTGAGCTTCTATGAAATATCACATATAATATGTTGAAGCATCTTTTTACTTTTTACAGATTTTTTTTTGCATAATTGGTCATTTTTATTGACACATTTTGTTTTGAACTCTACATTACATTTACATTTACATCTTCAGTTTTTAAAATATCCTGTCTCAGGCCCAACAGCTTATTGTTATAGAAAGGGACCTGGATTTGGGATCAAACCACCTGAGTTTGGATCCCAACTCTATCATTTGTTATCTGTGTGACTTTGGGCAAGTCACAACCTTTCTGAGTCTGTTTCCCTACAGGATCTCTAAGGTTTCTCCCAGCTTTAAAGCTATTTTTCTATATTCATACAGAGAGATCCTATTTAAGAAATATTTTTTAAAAAGAAGAAAGATGAGGTGGCTAGTTGGTGCTTAGAATAGAGCACCAGCCCTGGAGGCAGGAGGACCTGAGTTCAAATCAGGCCTCAGACAATTAACACTTACTAGCCATATGACCTTAGGCAAGTCACTTAACCCCAATTGCCTGGCTCTCCCCCCTCCAGAAATAAAAAAGAAGAAAGAGGAGGTAGAAATAATTTCAGTGTTTTTAACCAACATGTCAACCAACTCTTGATAGGATACTCAGTGTTCCACACCTATGTCTCTACCTTTGCGAAGGGAGGAAGGTTCATTTTTGTCTCTTCTTTGGGTACAAGCTTGAACATGACAATGGCAGTGTTTAGTCTCTTTGCTTTTGTTGTTGGTTTCTATTTACATCATTGTCCTTATGTGTATTATTTTCCTGGCATATCATGTTTATTATTTTCCTGTTTCTCTCACTTCCCTCTGAATCAGTTCATGTAAATCTTCCCAAGCAACTCTAAATTTTTCATATTTATTTCAGAAAATTCACACACCATGTATCCTGTAGTCATTTCCCAACTGAAGTGCATCTATCTGTTTCCAGTTACAGGCTATCACAGTAAATGCTTCTATGATTAGTTCCATGTTACTGTCTTCCACTAAAGTTTTACTAAGGAAACAGCTCCCCCTGCTGATATTTGGTTTTATTCTAAAAAAAAAAAATGGCTTCAGTAGCTCCTAAAGACATCAGTTCCTCCCTTTTTGGAGGTCAGAGTCTCACAGATCTGGAGTTGGATAACCTTATAGGTCATCTAGTCCAACTCCTTCATTTTATAAATGAGGAATCTGCAGCCTAGACTGGTTTACTAGCTCATTCAAGGTCACACAGGCAGTAAGTAGCAGGGCTGGCATTTAACCTCCCAACCCATGACTCCCCAAGTTCAGTACACCTTTTATTATAAGAGACTGCCTCCAACGAAAATAGATTATCTGACTTTATGAAATCCTGTCCCCTCTAATAACATAACATTGACTCAACTCTTCCTTAAAATTAATTATTTGGAACTGTTCTCAGTATTCTTCCTAGCAATATCAAAAAACTATGTGTGTGTGGAGGAAAGGAATATACATTCCTTTGGAGCTTTATTCTAAGACATTCGATAGACATCTTAGGCTCGACATGTCCAAAACTGAACTCATTAGCTTTCTTCCCAAACCCTCCCCCCTTCCTGTCACCCTTATTACCTTTGAGGGTGCCCCCATCCTCCTAGTCACAAGGGCTTGAAACTCCAGGTGTCATCCTTGGCTTATTCTCTTTCACCCTCTAGGTCCAATATGTTGTTGAATCATGTCGATTCAATCTTTGCAGAATTTCTTTAATAAGCCCCTTTCTCTCTTCTCTTACTACCCTACCTTATACTACCACAGTGTAGGCCCTCATCACCTTATGTCTAAACGGTTACAATAACCTGGTTAATCTGCCTGTCTCAAATCTCTCCCATTCTAATCCTTCAATCAACTATCAAATTATTTATCCTAAAGCAGAGATGTGACTATTTCATCTCCCTGTTCAAAAAAATTCAATAGCTTCTATTACCTCCAAGATCAGAGATAGAATCCTCTCTTTGGCATTCAAAGCCTTTCATAACCTACTCATTCCTATCTTTCCAGTCTTCTTAAACCGTAGTCACCTCCATGTTCACTTTTATTTAGTGACACTGTACTCCTTGCTGTTTCTTGCAAAAGACACTTCAATTTCCCAACTCTAGGCATTTTCACTCACTATTCCCCATGCCTGGAAGTCTTTTCTTCCTCATCTCTCCCTTCTAGCTTCCCTGACTTCCTTCAAGTCTCAGCCCAAGTCACACCTACCATGAGGAGCCTTTTTCAATCCCAGTTAATACTAATGCCTTCCCTTTGAGATTATTTCCAATTTGTCATCTATCTATCTATCTATCTATCTATCTATCTATCTATCTATCTACCTATCTAGTTTATAAATAGTTGTTTGCATGCTTCTTCTTTATTAGCCTGTGAGTTCCTTGGACACAGGGACACCTTTTTTTTTTTTAAGGGGGCGAGCTTTCCTTGTATCCTCAACCCCAGTACCAAGCTTATTAGATACTTAAATGCTGATTGACTTGATTTGATTTGACTTGACAACAGATATGACAAATACAAAAAATCTCAAGTCAACTTGCTGGACTAAATTTTCGTGTGTGTGTGTGTGTGTGTGTGTGTGTGTGTGTATGTGTGTGTGTGTGTGTGTGTGTGTGTGTTTATTTTCCAGAAGTCTGTGGGTTGGCAAAGAATAGTAAGGGGTCCCTTCCCTTAAATGCACTTGAGACAGAAGCCCAGTGGACTTTGATCCTCAGCTAGAGAGGCCCTTATCAGACCAATCTGTTCTCTCAGACCCCCTTCAGTATTTAGATAGGGGAGAAATTTTAAAAAGGGACAATGAGGTTCCAAACTTCGGAGGACATCAGTATGGGTAACTCCCAGTACAGAAACTCCCTAGAGGGAGTGCAACTATTCTAAAATGCAAAGTCTTAAGGAGTACCCTGGGATACTGACAGGTTAAGTGACTTGTCTACAATCACACAGCTAATGTATCAGAGTCAGGACTTGAACTCAAGTCTTCCTGACTATAAATCAGGTCCTCTAAGCCAGCCTACCTTCCAAGTGAACTGAAATTTCTACTAGTCAAAGATGGACCTATATCAACAACCCCAGATTATGATACATCTGGTGATTTATTTTGAAACAAAAACAAGAAATTATTTAGTGCCTAACATGGACCAGGCATTGTGCTTCATACTACAACTACAAAGACAAAAATGAAATTATCTCTACCCTCAAAGGACTTATATTCTATTGGTGGAGAAAGAGTGTCCTGAGAAAATTAAATTCAAAATATATATGAATAATTTTTGGTGGGTGGGGAGTTATGAGCAAAGGAACGAGTTGTCCTATGCAATTGTACCCATCATTACATTCTACCATTAAATATTCTCTAAGTGGTGTGTGTGTGTGTGTGTGTGTGTGTGTGTGTGTGTGTGTGTATTGGCTCCCTAACTAGAGTGTACCCTCTTTGTGGGCAAAAATCATATCAGAAACGTTTGTATGACCTACAGTTCCCAGCATAGGGGTAGGCGTATAGTGAGTATATGTTCATTGACTAATGGAGGGTTGCAGAGAGGTAGAGCAATGAGCTAGTTCACTCATTTGCTAGATCATTATGAGATTTGGAAGACAAAAGAAACAATGCCCCATTTGTTCAGAAGTAAGATATGAAATCCCACTTAAGCCACCGAAATCACTGCCTGAAGCAAACACTGGAGTTGAGAAACAGGAAGATAAAAGAGAAGGGTGAGGGTAAGTAGCTGAGAAATCAGATTGGATGGAAATTCACCCATGAACTCTGACAGAGAGGGAATCAGCAATGTGGTTTTATGGACAGCTTCTATGTCTCCAGCTAATGAAGGGAGGTAAGAGAATGCCTCTAGAAGGCAAAAGCAGATTCTGCAGGATAAGGATTTTCAAGGCACTTGGTCCCTGCTATGTCTGAATTAGCTGGGCCTTCCCCTACAGGCACCGATTGATCACTGACCCGGCTGGGGCCAGTCTCCTGATTGGCCTTCATTAAGTTGTTTGGCTCAACATGTGTGCTCCATGTTTTCATTTCATTTGCTGGCAAAGTGGATATACCCGGGTGGACTTTTGACCATGATCCTGGGTGACTGGCAATGAAATTGAGAGAAGACCTCTGGATTACCTCACAGAGGCAGGTCACAATAACTGCACAGGAGAGCTATTCCCAGAGCACCCTGGTTTGCCCTGCTGAATAAATTGATTATAATTCTATCCTTCACTGTCTTTTGGGTTATTTAGGGCAAATACAAAGAAACTAGCCATTCATTTGTTCAAGCATTACTTTTTAAAAGTGTTGCACAAGGCTTTTCTTGATACTGACAATTGCTAATGCCCATTCTCCCTAACTACCTTTCACTAGTCTACATATGTAGGATATCCCAAAAGTTTAAGGTTTAATATCTTAAAAACTACACTAAGATTTTTGGGATACCCTGCACATATTCTTTATGTTCTTTCATATGTGAATTTGTCTCCCCACTTTAGATTATAAACTCCCTAAGGACAGGGTTTTTTTTTGTATCTTTAAATCTTTGGTGCTTAGCACATAAATAAATGGTTGTTGACTGACTGATTACCACAAATTGAAAGGCATCAAATAACTATATGTTATTTGTCTTCATGGCAAATTTTAGTTTCTCCATGGGTAAAATGAAGGAGCTGGCCCTGGAGTCAGGAGGACCTGAGTTCAAATCTGACCTCAGACACTTAACACAAAAACTATCTGTGTGACCTTGGGTAAGTCACTTAACCCCCAATTGTCCTACCTTCCCCCTCCAAAAAAACAACCAATTATTAAATTAGGGTCTCTAAGGTCCTTTCTAGCCCAAATGTCTCATAGGTTCTACTGTTTGGAAATTATTTAATTTATCATTGAAGTTTACTAATTCAATTCAACAAATATTCATTAAACAGTGACTATGTATATGCCCCACATTGTATTAGACATTGGGGAAATATGTCCTCTCCTCAAGAAATTTATATTTTGTGTATGAGAAACAATATGTGTATAAAAATAAATATAAAATATATACAGAGTAATTTTTAAGGAGGAGGGACACTAACATTTGAACTTACATGGGATAGGTAGAAGCCTTTAAGGCTTTGATTGAGTATTAAAGGAAGTGAAGGATTCTAAGACATAGAGGTCAGGAGGCCTAGCATCCCAGGCATGTCAGGTGGGAGGCTGGGCAAGAGACAGCCTGTGCTACATCATGGAGATGGAAAAACACGTATGAGAGTAGTAAGTAGGCCAGTTTGGTATATGGGGATAGAGGAATATAATACAAACTCAGTCTTGAAAAATAGATTGGTGCCAGATGGTAAAGGGTTTTAAATGCCAAATATAGTTTACATTTTATCCCAGAGACAATAGGAAGCTCCAAAAGCTTCTTGGGAATGGACGTGATGTGGTCAGATCTATGCTTTAAGAAGAATTATTTGGCAACTGTATGGAGCATAAATTGAAGAAATAAAATAAAATCAATTAGGAGACCATTCCAAGAATGCAAATGAAAGTTAGTGAGAGTCTAAATTAGAATGGTGACTTTAGGCTTGGACAAAAGGAGATGAATATGAGGAATGTTTTGGAAGTAGACTCAATAACACTTGGCAACTGATTGTGCAGATATATATATATATGTATGTATGTATATATATATATATATATATATATATATATATATATATATATATATATGTAAAGAGAGAGAGAGAGAGAGAGAGAGAGAGAGAGAGAGAGAGAGAGAGAGAGAATAAAGGATGATTGGAAAGACAGCACTGTGTATATTCCAAACATTTCCACAGGCTACCTTGTTATATTTCATAGAACATTAAGAGCTTGCCAAGTTTACTTAAACTTTTGGATTGTTGTGGTGGTGTTAATAATGTTTTAAATTTTCTTTGGAAAGTTTCAAAATTCCTCATATCCTTTATCCTAGAGATTCCACTATTGTGTTTATGCCCCCCAAGTAAGTAATTGACTACAAGAAAAGACCTATTTGTACAGAAATGTTCATAACAGTACTGTTTGCAATATCAACTAGAGACAAACTGTATGCCCCACAACTGGAGAATGGCTGAAAAACTCATAGCATATGAATATAATGGAATATTACTGCACCATAAGGGACAATAGATATGAAGGATTTCAAGAAATATGGGAAGACTATACAAAATAATAAAGTGAAAAAAACAGCAAAAAACAAATAATAACAAAACATAAATGAAAACGATATTAAATGACAGAACTCGGATAAAATACAATAGACAACATTGGTACCACCTATACTTTTCACAGTTATAAGTAGGAGGTGAATTCTTAACCAAACAAAGAATAGAGGCAATTATAAAAGATAAGATAAATAACTTTGTTCATATGAAATGAAAATGCCTTTGTCTTCCCTCCTCCAAATTAGTATTTATAGGATAAAAAGAAAAACAGTTAAATATGGGGAAAATTGTATTAAATTTCACAGATAAGTTTGTAATCCAAAATAGACAACTAAGAGAAATATAAGACCAAAAGTTATTCCCTAATAGTTAAGTGTTCAAAAGATGTGAAAAACATTCCCAAAGAAGTGCAAACTATTAATAACTATATGAAATAATGTTTCAATTACAAAAAAGAAAAGAAATTCTCATCAAAACAACACTAAGGTTTTGCCTCACATCCAGCAATTAGCAAAGACGGTAAAAATGGGAATAGTCAATGTTGAAGGGGAGTGTGGAAAGACAAGTACTTGATATATTGTTAGTAGGGTTGTGAATAAATGCAACCATTCTGGAAAACAATTTAAAATTTCAAAGTAGCTAACACATCCACACCCCTTGACCCAGAAATTCCAGTGCTAGGTATATGCTCCACAGAGGCCATTAATTAAAGAAATGGTCCATACACTCCAAAATACTTATAGCAACATTTTTTATAGGAGCAACAAATTGAAAACAAAGTAGATATCCATCAGTTTGGGGCAATGATGAGGCAAGCACAGTACCTGACTGTAATGTGATGTTGCTGTGTTATAAGAATCAATGAACTTGATGACTACAGAGAAGCATAGAAAAACTAACATGAAATGATGCAAAGTAAACAGACAAGAAAAATATGTATACTAATACATCAATGTAAATATAAATAACAACCACCACAAAATAATTAAAAATCAATGTTGTAACATCACAAAGAACAAATAACAAACATGGACCCAAAGAAGAGATGTGTAAAAATATCCTCCCAATCCCCTATTCCTTTGTTGGGTATTAATGAGTGTAAAACATCACATACATGCACATACACATACAAACATATATATGTATGTATATATACATACATGTAGATCCACAAATATATACACATATATAGTTAGATTTTTTCAGTGTATTGATTGGTTTTGCTGATTTTTCCCCTTTAAAAATAAATTATAAGGGATAACTCTTGGGAGGAGAGGGGAGAGGTTAAAGGGAGAAATCTAAGGGATGTAAAAAACCAAAGACAGAAATAAAATTTGTTTTCTTTAAATTATTACCACCTTATTAAAGTTCTCCTTTCCTTATACCAAATGATAAATTTCTCAAGTGTGAGGTTGCATGTACTAACAGCATTAATCACTTTTATGCTATTATGTTTAAATATTTGAGGGAATTATGTTTTGGGGGTATCTGTGAGTTTGTTGGAGTGTATATGATTTATCAAAACAAAATGGATTAATAAAAACATAATTGTTTTTGTAAAATAAACAAAAATGCTTAGAGATAAAATGTCCAAATATAAAAATAGCTAACTGACTCTGAGAAACTGCAATATGTATGTGTATCTTATAATTTGCTTTCCAAAAAAGATATTCTCCTACCCCAATCCAAATTAAACAAAAACAGGAAGGACTTTAATGTTTGGTTCAAATGCTGATATATATGGCTTCTCTTCATCCTTCTTTATCAGTCTGTAACATTTAACAGGGTTGTTTTAACCTTTCATCTTACATAGTGTCTCTCCTATGTTTTTTGTTTGTTTGTTTTTGTTTTTTGTGACATTGCTTTCTCTTGGTTCTCCTCCTATGGCCTTTGCTAGATATCCCCAGGCTTCTATGCTGGACCATAATCCATATCACGTGTCCTGAGAGTGTGCTCCAAGATGTGGTCTTGAACTCTTCTCTTTCTACACACTCTCTCTCTCTTACTCAATGACCTCTTAAGTTCCCATAAGGTTAATTGTCCTCTCTATGCAGGTGATGCTCAGAAACATATATCCAGCCATAGTATCTTTTGTGAGCTCCAGTCCTAAATCACCAACTGCCAACTGGACATTTCAGCCTACCTCTATGTCCTGCAGTCATTTCAAGCCAAACAAAGCTAAAATAGAATCAGTTATCTTTTAGGTAAAAGCCACATCTCCCAAGCATCTATTTTACTATCAAGGGTTCCACCATCCTTCTAATCCCCCGGGTTAACAACCTTAAACACATCTTTGACTCTTCACTCTCAATCTCATTGATTCTATCTTCATAACATTTCTCACATCAGCTCTCCTCTCTCTCCATGCAGTTGTTACTCTAGTTCAGGTTCGTATCATCTCTAACCTGGACTAATACAACACCTTCTTCTAGATTTTTCTTCCTAAAGTCTCTTTCCTCTCCCATCAATCCTCCATGTAGCTGCCCAAGTGAGATCCTAAAGCACAGGACAAACCACATCACTTTACTGCTCAATAAATTCCCCTATTATCTCTGTGCTCAAATATAAACTCCATCTGTTTGCCTTTTAAAGTCCTTCATAACCTGGCTTCAGCTTCCAAGCCTTTTTATATATCACTTCACTTTCATACCTTTTGATCCAGCCATGTTCACCATCTTGTTGTTCCTCATACATGATGATTCATTACCCAACGCTGTGCCTTTTCATAGGCTGCCTCTCTCTCCCTTCTCCTATACCTGAAATGCATTCTTTCCTCACTTTCTACTTTTAGAATTCCTAGTTAAAGGAATTTTCAAAGCTTAGCTCAAAGTCTATTTCTTATACAAGATCTTTTCTGATCCTCTCAGATGCTTGCTCCTCTCTGCCCCGATTATCTATCCATCTATCTATGCATGTATATATATATACATACATATGAATTCTTATATCTTTTTAATCTCTATCTCATTCCCATATCTCCCCCTACAAAAGAACATGAGATTCTTGAGGGCAGGGGTTGTTTCATTTTTGTAATCTCAGCACTTAGCATAGTTCTTGAACTAAAGTAGGCATTTAATAAATAGTCTTTGGTTGATTAATTGATTGATTCCACCACTCCATGCCTGAGATAGTCATCAGGGACTGTAGATACCTTTTTCTGACTTCATTGTACAAGACAATGTTATATCTTGCCTAGTTTAAACATGGAATATTTTAATGAAGAATGTGTTGAAGCTTGTGGTTTTGTGCCCGAAGGTGCTCCTGACCCATAGATTTAATTGTTATCTCTATGCTGAATTGTTGATCAATACACTTTACTACCAAATTGACATTGACTAGATGTGAAGGTTCTCTCATCTTCAGATGAAGGAGATCAGACTGTGTCCTAACAATCATGGAAACAGCTATAAAGCCCATTATGGTCAGACTGTTCAGCACATCTGTTCATTTTATAGCTGCCTAGCAACAAGCTCTATGATTTGGCTGAAAATAAATTGGTAATTTGTGTACTATTCAAGTTAATAGCTAATTAACTCTATGAAGGCCTTTTTGTCCAGTTCTACGGACTATACACACATTTTGGTCTGGGTTCAGGCAGTCCGATGAACATTTATTAAGGCTTTACTTCAGGGTAGGCCCTGTGCAATGCCCTGGGGATATAAAGTTTGCACAGATGAAATATGCAACCTCAGTTCACTTAATTTCACTAGGCTGCATTTTTCTCATCTTTAATGTGGAGCTTGCTGCTCCATGAGAATTAGTGTGTTGTAGTAGATAGAGCAATAAAACTGGAGTCCAAGGACCTGGATTTAAATGCTGACTCTGTTCCTTGCTACCTGTATTTTCTTGGGACAGTTATTTATCCTTTATGGGCCTCTGTTTCCTCAGCAGTATGCAATACCTTCTTGGGTATGTGTAAGGTACTTGCCCTCTTCTCTAGCCTGGACATCCACTGACTGCCACGAGGGTTCTTGGAATTGGATACTGAGCTGGAACTCTCTGCATCTACTAAAGAAGAATGATTCCTGACACTCAGGAAGAATGGTCTTCCCAACAGATTAGAAGTGACAAATTCAACCCTCTGAGCGATAGGGAAAGGGTTGGACGGGATGATTCACTTGTCTCCACTTAGCTACAAGCCATAAGTTTACAGCTTCCTAGGCAAGCTGGTGCCTTATCTGAGACCACTTCCCATTTATGTCCTCTTTCCTTGGGTGCAAGGATTTGTAAGATCTCAAAAGGCAGTTGGTGTCTTCCTCTTCCCTGGTACCCCATCCACAGGGTAGCATTTACTGGAGGGGCTACAGGGTCATCAGCAACAGAGGCAGACCTACTAAGAGGTAAATAGTTGTCCATGAAAAAGGAGTGGAAACAAAGAACCTACTTGGACTTGATCAAGCTATCTACAATGGAAGTAAAATGTAATATAGCAAAGTAATAGCCCTCTCAAAGAAACTATTTGACAAGGTTCCAATGAGTTTTGCCTCTCCACTGATTATCATCATTCTCTGATTCTTAATTAGTTAGAATCTCTTTTTCCTTTCGGATAAAACTACTATTGCACAATTGAATTCACATTTGTATTTTAATACCTTTTAAAAATCATCTCCCCTTCTTTCACTCCTCTTTCTGGGGGGAGTCCCTTAGATTAGAGCCAAAAATAGAGTTGATCTTTAGGGATCTGAAGTAGGCTAAAAAGCTAGTTGAAACAATCATTTTAGCAAAATAGCAGGATATAAAATAAACCCACGTAGATCATCAACATTTCTATGTCACCAAAAAAAAAAAAAAAAACCAAAAAAACCTGCAAGAAGAGAGAGTAAGAGATACCCCCACTTAAAATAGACACAGCATAAAATACTTGGGAGCATACGTGCCAAGACAACCCAGGAATTACATGAGCATAATTATAAAACACTTTTTACACAAAGTCAGATTTAAATAATTGGGAAAATGTTGATTGTACATGAGTGGGCAGAACCAATATAATAAAAATGACACTTCTACCTAATCTGTTTATTCAATGTCATTTCAATTATGTTACTAAAAATTATTTTACTTCACTAGAAAAAATAATCACAAAATTCATTTGGAAGCACAAAAGGTCAAGAATATTAATGGAATTAATGAAAAAATGTAAAGGAAGGAGGTTTAGCAGTACAAATTTTTTTTCTTGTCATGATTTTATTACTGATCTTAAAAGGCAATAAATGTTTTGTTTTGTTTTTCTCCAGTATTAATTGCAAAAATACTTATCTGGGTAAAATAATCTCTCTCTCTCCGTGTGTGTGTGTGTGTGTGTGTGTGCGCGAGCGCTAAATAGGAGATAATTAACTGAGTGAAGGCCTTAGAATTAAGATGGGTTGGGCAAGGCTTCTTATAGAAGGTGAGATTTTAGTCAGGATTTAAAGGGAGCCAGGGAGGTCAATAGTCAGAACAAAGGAGGGAGAGCATTCCAGGAATGGGGGATAGCCAGAAAAAATGTCTCTTTTGTCGAATAGCCAGGAGGCTGGTCTCACTGGATCAAGCATACCTGTTAGGGAGTAAGGTATAAGAAGACTGGAAATGTAGAAGGGAGCTAGGTTATGAATGGACTTTGAATGGCAAACAAAGTATTTTGTATTTGATCCTAAAGGCAATAGGGAGCCACTGGAGTTTGTTGAGTAGGGGGTGACGTGATTAGACCTGAATTTTAGGAAAATCATTGTAATGACTAAATGCAGAATGGACTGGATGGGGTAAAGGCTTGAGACAGGCAGACTCAGCAACAGGTTATTACATTTGTCTGAGTGTGAGGTGATGAGGGTCTCCACTAGAGTGGTGGTACTGTCAGAGGAGAGAAGGGCGAAGCATTCGAGACATTGTAAACATGAAACACACAGGCCTTGGAAATGGATTATGGTGTGTGAGATAGTGAGAAATCCAGGATGACAACTAGTTTATGGGCCTGAGGGACTGGCAGGATGATGTTGCCCTCTATGTGATAGGGAAGGTCGTAGGGGTAAGGCTTAGGGGAAAAGGTGATGAGTTCCATTTTGGACATATCCAATTTAAGATGCCCCCTGGACATTCAGTTTGAGATGTCTGAGATGCAGTTGAAGGCATGAGACAGCTATGCTTAGATGGCATGATCTAGCTGAGGATCCACAATAGAGAAAGAAAAGGAGAGGTCAGATAAATAGGAGAAGAATCAGGAGAGGAGTCCCAAAAACCTAAACAGAAGAGAATATGAAGGAAAAAAGGGTGATCAACAATGTGAAAGGCTTCAGAGAGATCAAAGAGAATGAACATAGAGAAAAAGCCATTGGATTTGGCAACTAAGAAATCATGAGTAACTTTGGAGGGAGCAGATTTGGTGGAATGGAAGCCAGATTATGAGAGAAAGTGGAAGCACTTACTGTGGACAAACTATTAAGAAACTTATCTATCAAGGACAGAAGAGCTACGTGATGATAGGTGGCTAGGAGGGAAGGATCAAATGAGGAAATGATCAAATTAGTTCAGGATGGGGTAGACATGGTCATGATTATAGGTAGTAGGAAATGAACCAGTAGAGGAGAGATTGAAAATGAATGAAAGAGCAGGGAACATGTTAAATAAATTAACAAGGGGGCAATCTGGTGGAGGAGATGGGATGGAATGGGGTCACTTGAACAAGTAAAAGGGTTAGCTTTGGTAAGGAGTAAGGCCACTTTATCATGTGAGACAGGAGTGAAGAAGATAGTAGCAGAAGGCATCTGAGTGATAAGAGATGAAGAACAGGGGAGAAGAGGGAGCTCGTGGTGAATGGCCTCAACTTTTTTCTGTAAAATATGAGGCAAGATTCTTAGCTGAGAGAGTAGGGGGAGGGGGAGCCATGGGGAATTTTAGGAAGGATAAAAAGGTTTGGAAGAAACACTGCAGAGAGTGGGATAGTGAGTGGATAAGGGAGGTATAATGTAACTGGCCAGCAGCAGGTTGTATAACATCAATTTGTAGTGGAGCCAGTCAGAATATTTATATGATTTTTCCTACCTTTGTTCAGTAGCATGTGTGTAGGAGTGAAGGTAATGAATGGTGAGAGTAATCTAAGACTGAGGTTTGACTGGGTATAATGGGCTATATGATAAGGTAGCTGGGGATTCAAGAGAGGGGGACATGTAGAGTTGAATGGATTCATCAAGGAGTCAAGAAGGGAAAAAGGGGGAGAAAGAGAATAGCACAGGGAAGATGACCTGGGAGAGAACTGGGAGGTCCAGGAACTGGAGGTCACAGTGCAAAAAGTAGAATTTCATAAAGGAAGACAGGGGAAGAGGTGAAGAGACACAATTATTTATGACCAAATAAGGAGGCTTCAGAATTCTTGAACATAAAAGTGGTATATTTGTGAGTGATGAAAAGATTAGTGTGTGAGTGAGATTGGACGGATGAGTAGTCCATGAGAGGTAAGTTGAAGAACCAAGTAATTATGGTATATGAGAGAGAATCAATATATATGTTAAAGTACCCTAGTATGAGGGCAGGAGAGAGAAATTATGAGCCACGTATCAAACTCATTGAAGAAGAAAGGGAAGTGACCTGGACATCTGTAGACAGCTGCCACCAGAATTTTGATTGGGTGGTAGATTTAAATAGCATGAAACTCAAAGAAAAGAGTGGTTACTGAACACTGGAAGTGGCAGTCGGAAACAAGGAGTGTTCCAACTCTCCACCTTAACCATTAAGCTGAGGAGGAGTAGCCAGTGTAGCCAGCCCTGGAAAGGATGAGCCAGGGAAGTTGTGTATTGGAGGTGAGGATTAGAGAGAGAGGAACCAGGTTTCAGTAAGAGTTAGTAGATGGGAGGAGTGGGAGAGAAAAAGATGTAAAATGAAGGAAAATTTGTTGTCTATAGAATAAGCATTTCAGAGAGCATAATGGAAGGGCTAGGCAGAGTTAGGTTGAAACATTTTAATGGAAGAGTTGATGGGGGTGGGAATGAGGAATTAAATGGTAGGGAATGTGGAATGTGGTTTCAATGGATCATCCACAGGAGTTCAAAGTCACTGGGATGAGAACAGTATGGCCAGATGTGAGAATGCTCATCATTGATTGGAGGACATTACTCCTCTACCCTCAAAGGATAGTCACAACAGGAGATAGGAGGCCTGAAGTCAGAGAGGATTGTTCCTGTTTATATCAGAGGTTCAGCACATCCTGGTTGGGTGACTGGGCTGACAGGAGGGGGAAGTTGCCTTCTGCTGGCAGACTTGGAAGTTGCTGCGTTGGGCTGGTGGAAGACTTTTGGCCCTAGCCCTGGGAGCCTTTCTTCAGGAGATATGATATACCCAGCAGAAGATGGAAAGCTGTCATGTTCACCTGAGGAGGTGGGCTATGAGGGGACAGCAGAAAGTGGTGGACTCCCTATTGTTTGGGCTAAGTAGAAGATTCCTGGCCTGGTCCCGGCTAATCTTTGCTCATGGAGCACGAGGTACAAGGCACTACTGTGCCAGTCTGAACTTTGGAGATCATGAAGAACATACTGCCTCTCCCCTCACCCATTTTCTCTTATTCTTTGTAGAGCAGATCCAGGCAGTTTCCACTAAACAATTCTTTCCTCTGTTTCCTCTTTTTATGCCTGGGTCAGGAGGGTCAAGTAGCAGTTTCTTTACAGCTCTGCTACGGTATACTTCTGTTTATGGCCATTCATTTTATTATGCTTTAACAAATCACAGTCACTAAAAAAGTCAATAGTCTAGGTCTTATGAATTCTGTTAGTGAAGCAAGAGCAAGAGATTTCCCAAATGTGGGGTTAGAGCTAAGAACCAAACTGAGATTTCCATAATTATCTTATTTCAGAGTGGAATATTATTTTTCTTCTCTTCCTTTTCCTCATACCTCTAGATAAAAACAAAACAAAACAAAACAAAACAAAACAAAAAAAAATCGAATCAAAGCAAGAAAGCCGGGGGGAGGGAGGAGAGTATTCCAAGGGTTTGTGGGAAAATTTCTTCTGGGGAACAGTGGGGATGCTGTAGCCATTTGAAATGTCTATATCCATTCTAGATAGGTTGCAGAAAGCAAAGAAATGAGCTTAATGTGGGTTCCTGTTTTGTTGGTAGTACTACAAGGGTCAACAGGGACATCTGAAAGGTGTCCACGCAGCCTCCACCACTGTCATATGGACAAAGGAGAAATTCAGGCAAAGTGTTTTAGAAAAGTTTGAAGAGTAAAAAAAAATACAATTAGCTGAGAAGATAAATAATAGCTTCTTGGAAAAGGCAGCTACCCGAGCTGAACTTTGAAGAAAGAGAGGGATTTTACTATGTAGACATGAGGAAGTAGTAGGGGATGGCCTATGTTGCTAAATCAGGTGGGAGAGGACAGAATGAGACTAGGGAACGAGCAGTAGTCTAGCTTGGCTAGAACAGAGAATACGTGAAAGGGAACAGTTTAAATTAAAACTGAAAAGGGAGGCCAGAGAAAGATCATGCCAGTCTGAGGAGTTTAATATTGCTTCTTGGAAACAATAGATGTTTCTTAGGTAGGTAAATGACATGTTCAGATTTGCACATTATTCTGGTATGCATATGAGGGATGGAGGAGAGATTGTTACAATAGTCTGAGACTCTAGGTTCTTGATAAATACTTTGATCAACTCAATTTACTAAACATAAGCACTTACTATGTAAAAGGAACTTTGCTAAGCACCAGGGATGCAAAGACAAAGACAAAATAATCCTTGCCCTCAAGGGGCTTATATTCTACTGTTGGGGTGGGTGTAATAGCAAGCACCCTAGCATACCCAGGATGGTCTACTAAACACAGGCTCTTTCATCTGCTTTTAAAGGAAAGACTGATCAAAGAGGGGTTAACAATCCTACTTTTAATTATATTTACTAGTTTAGTGGAAAAGTCAGCACCCTGAACTTGGAGAAAATACAGAGAAAATACAAGCAGAGAAATTAGCAAAAGACCAACAAACAGGGCTCGAGCTCTCTGAGTGAAACAATATTGCCATATACTTTATATACCTTACTGGATTGAGGGAGCACAGAAGTCTGAGTAATTGTGGGGCTCTTAACAAACAGCCACTCAGAGTCATGACCAGGAAATCAAAAGATACTTCTCATAAGCGAATCACCAAAGTAACTCAGAGTGTGTGTGTGTGTGTGTGTGTGTGTGTGTATGTATGTATATATATATATATATATACATATATACGTGTGTGTGTGTGTGTGTATGTATGTATATATATTTCTAAGAGCCAGAAAGCATCACAACCCCCACGACTCAGTGCCTAATCAACTTAGTACCAAAAGGTGTGGAAGCCTTCCTACAAGCAAGCCTCTCCTTAAGAAAGCTTCTCTTTAAGCAAGTTCCTCCCCCAATGGGCTCTATGGGATTCAGGATGTATCACAGCTGGGCACATGGGCCTATTAATAGACAGGGGAAGATCCTATTATCCCATTAGCATTACAGTGGGGAGGTAGGAGAATGGGGATAGGGCATATCCAACTAAATAGGCAGAAAGTAAGGAATGGTGAAGACCAAGAAGAAAGAAAAAAGAAATAAGTGACTCTAATGCTAATGGAATAGGAAGATCTTCCCTGTCCATTAATAGGCCTATGTGATCAAGTGTCCCCTGGTCTAAAAGTACACAGGTATTTCAATCACAAATGTCTTGCTGCTTTCACATCTGTGATACATCCTGAGTCACATAGAGCCCATTGGGGAAGGAGCTTGCCTAAGTAGTAGCTTGCTTAGTGGGAGGCTTGCTTGTAGAAAGGTTTTCACAGCTTTTGGTAGTAAGCTAAATAGGCACTGAGTCAAGGGTTGGTTGTGATGCCTTCTGAATCTGAGTCTATTAGTTGAAAACTATACATAGTGGGAGGTTGGTATTTTACTTTGGGGGGCTCACTCATGAGAAGGACCTTTTGAATCCCTGGATGGGACTAGCAAAGAGTAGTTTGTTAAGAGCCCCATGACTACTCAGATGTTGGTGATCTCCTGGTCTGGAGGTGTATGTGGGTGGTTGTATTATTCTGTTTAGACAGTTGGAGCCCTGTCTATAAGATTCTTTCTTGGATACTTCTTTCTACTTATCTGTCTGTTAATTAAAGTAAGATTGCTAACCCCTTTAAAGCTGTCTTTCCTTTAGAAAAGCAGGTAAAAGAACTTGTGCTAGCTGCCCACCCTGTGTGCTAGTGTAGTTGTTACTACAGAGGCCCAGGAATATTTGGAGAGAGAAAACTTTAATATGGGGAGATCAAAGAAAGCCAAGGCAAAGGAAGTGGAACCTAAGTTGACCCTTAAGGAAGAGGGTGTTGTGTTGGTTGTTCAGTTGTGTGAGATGCTTCATCACCCCATTTGGGATTTTCTTGGCAAAGGTACTAGAATGGTTTGCCTTTTCTTTCTTTGGCTCATTTTACAGATGAGGAAACTGAGGGTTAAGGGGCCCAGGGTCACAGAGCTAGGAAATGTCTGAGGTCAGATTTGAACGCAGGTCTTGCTGACTCAAGGCCAAGTGCTCTATCTACTGTGCTACCTACCTGCCCATATTATGTTTTATCCTGGAAGAAAGGGGGAGGGGCACTGCAGTTTTTTAGTAGGGGGAATGGCAGTGTCAGAACTGTCCTTTAGGAAGATTATTTTGGTAGGTCTGTATGAAAGCTGGATTGGAGAGTGGAAATCAGAGACCAGTTAGGAGGTTACTATTGTAGTTTGTCCTTCATTCTCAAAGAGGACCATGACACCAGGAAGGCGATGCCATGACTTGCAAGTGAATTGAATTTAAGTGAGGGTGGCTTGTGCAGTTACCTTTCTCCTCTGAGCCATCTGGACCCAGTGACGGGATATAATAGTCCAAGAGAGAGGTGAAAAGAGCCTGAACTAGGATGGAGCTGTGTGAATAGAGAAGACACAAATGTAAGTAACATTGTGGAAGTGGGATCAATAGATCTTGATTGGATGTGGGTGTTCAATCCTGGGGACTATGAAGATGTAATCAAATATTTCTTGTGGATGGAAGGAATAAGCATCTTTAAGTTGCCACTATGAACCAGACACTAAGTGCTCAAATATCTCATTTGATCGACCCTATAAGGTAGGTGATATTATTACCCCATCTTATAGTGGAGGGAACTGAGGCAAACAGGCTAAGTGACTTGCTGAGGTGATCATTGAACTCAGATCTTCCTGACTCCAAGACTAATGCTCTATCCACTGTGCCACCCAGTGTTCTTTCATAGTAAATGGGGGCAGGTTAGAAATTGGAAAACTTTATGTTATATGAATTTTCACAGCTCTAAGATTTAATGTAGTTATACACAAAGTCTATCTGTGTTTTGAGTGGCATTTTCTCCAAAATGACAAACCAATTAAGTAGTAAAGATCAAATAACCTTGATCCAACCAGCAAAGGATTGGTATTTGTTTCCACTGTAGATCTTTTAAAGTTAGCAGAGCCAAATGCTATTTACCCCAACACCCAAGGAGATATTTCATTCTAGTCAAAGCCCATTTTCTGGGCCTCCTGGTGTGACTTTGGTATGATGGAAAAGAGGAAATGCAAGTGAATCAAGATAGAGTTGATAATTAAAATGAAAAGCTTTAGCAAATTGTGCCCCCTGAAGAACTTGCAGGAAGATAATGGAGGATTGTGTGTTGCGGCTGGGAGTCGGAAAAGATTGTTTATTATGCACTGGTGGCAGCCCAATATTGCCATAGCAACAAATTACTTAGCAACTCATTTGAACAGACTGAGCCTCTGAAAGAGTTTACATAATAGAAAGTACTTGAGGCTGACAAAGCTTTGTGGGACTCCTCCCCATCTTATAAAATGAAGCCACTCCAAGGAATCAATCATAGAGATTCCTTCAAAAATGGTGCATCATCTCTGCCAAGAGATAAATGAGAGAATTCCTTGAAGACCTGGAAATATGGGTAGAGTGGAGGGATATGAGAGGAGGGATCCAGATACCTCTGTGAGTGTTGATGCTGTTGAGGATAGGGGTTGAACTCTTCTGTTAACCTATGACTAAATTTACCAACTAATCCATAGTTAGAAAGGATTTGGGAGATGTCAAGATGATAGGGACAGGTATAGAAAGAGGGAGAGGAAAGTATACAGAAGAAAAAAAAAGTCCTGGGGATAGGAAGTCACAGGTTACATTTAGAAAATAGAGTGAGAAAAATCTGGCTGTAGTAAAAGGTTTGCATAGGAAAGAGGGAATGAGATGTTGAAGGAGTATAGCTTTAAAGCTAGAAGGAACATATGTGATCTCTTCAAACCCCCTCATTTTATAGGACAAGAGAGGTTAAGTGTCAGAGGCAAGATCTGAAACCACATCCTTTGACCCTAAGAATCAGTGATGTTTCCACAATACCACCCTGCCTCTGATTAAGTCAGGAAAGATACCTGGGGCCAGGTAATGATGAAGAAATGCCCTGAAATGATGAAGGAATGTCTGGAATCACAGGTAGAAATATGTGCCCCAATGATGGGAGAGGAATAAGTTCTGCAGAGATCCCACCCACAAATCTCCAGACAGTTATCATTGGAAAAACAGCTGATAGGTTATCCAGGGAAGGTCCAAGCGGCAATTAAATCCCCTGAATGGTCCCTTTCCATTTTCTGTTTGATTCAATTACAGGGCATCTCATTTAGCTTGGGGAAGAACTGGCTGGAGATGTGCACGTCTCCTTAGTGCCAAAGGATATTAGGCAATAAGAGATATTCTTCAACCCACTTTGTTTTCATTCCATTGCCCCTGACTAGAATTCTAATGAGCAGATGAGAAGAATGATTCAGGGCCTTTGAAGCACAGACATGTCATCTGGACTGAGATGTCAGATCCCTAAGTGCTGCCTGAAAGTGAAAGCTTTAATTTTGAAAAATTTATAAGACCCAAAGTGCCCACTGCCTCATCAATCTGTGAGCTCCAGGTGAAGAGGCACCAGATTTATTTATGGTCATTTGCATTCTCCCCAACAAGCACAGCTGCTACCCTCCTCCAAAAGGCCAGTGCTGGGCTGGGGGTAACTCTAATGGAGATCTCCAGCTAGATAAGAGTGCAGAGCATAACTAGGGTGGGGATGTCAGGGCTTTTCCCCAGGAGAAATGCACTAGTTTTATAAGGCACTAGCAGCAGAACTTCAGCAGTTTAGAAATAATAAGAGTTTAAAAACATAAGGGTTTAACACTTAGCAGGAATAGGCTAGAGATAAGACTAGACCTGTGATTTCATTGGTATAAGGAGCTCCTGGATGATGAAACCCTATCTATAAAAGGAGATAGGCACTTTCTCTGAAATCTATCACCTTAGATTGTTGCTGGTGTTCCTAAGGGGGAAAGTGACTTATCTAGGGTCACATAGCCAGTAGATGTCAGATTGTGATGGACTGACTTTCTTCCCTGCTCTAGTCCCCTCTTTGAACCAGTCTTCCATCTCAGTCTCCCCAGAAATAGCCCTGTATTAATGTCTCAGGCTCTCCACTTTACAGGGTAGTGTCCTATCATTAGGAGCATCTAGAAGACACAGTGGATAGAACTCCAGGCCTGGAGTCAGGAAGACTCATCTTTATGAATTCAAATCCAGCCTCAGACACTTACTTGTTGTGTGACCCTGGCCATGTCATTTAACCCAGTTTGCCTCAGTTTCCTTGTCTATAAAATGATCTGGAGAAGAAAATAGCAAACCACTCCAGTATCTCTGCCAAGGAAACCCCTCACAAAGAGTGCGACACGACTTAACATTTCTCTCAAATGAGGACATGTTTCATTCTTCTTTCCCTGAGCAGTTTGTGGTGTTTGCCCTGGGTGAGTTGAGGTTTAGGGGTGCAAGCATTTCTAGTGGTTTCTCTAAGTAAAGGTGTGCTTCTATCAGAGGGGGCAGCTCCTGAAAGTAAATGAGCCATCCATTCTTTCCACTCCTATGGAGTCTGTCTTTTAGCTATAGCCACCTCTAGAAACTCTGCCTCTAGTGATGGGAGAGTTAGTCCATTCAGCTTTGTGACTCCTGCCCTTGGGGCTGAGCTGTATTGATCCGTGAGTGAGTGCAAAGCCAACTAGCCCTTTATAGTCAACTGGCTCCAAACTATTCCTTCTGGCTAGTTACTTCAACCACCCTGCTCTCTGCCTTGGTGCTTACCCATATGCCCTCTTCCACTTTTTGCTTCTTGCTCTGGGTAATCAAATAAATAATATCATTGCTTGGGGAAAGGGGATGTCAAGTAACTGCCCTATGAATTGATTCACCATCCCTGTGACTCTGCAGATCAAAATTCCCTTCACTGAGCACCATTTCTATACATGTGTTATCTCCTCCTATAAAACTATAAGGTCCTTGAGGGCAAGGATTATTTCACTTCTGTATTTGTATTCCTAGGCTTAGCACAGTAGCTGATGTATACTAAGTACTTAATAAATGCTTTTTTCATATATTCATTCCTATAAAATATTCATTTCATTCATTCACTTCAAAATCAGAATGTGTTTTATGATTGTTATATTGAACTGTCTTCTTCTCTGGGTCATCATACCCTTGGAGTCAGAAAAATATTTCTCTTTGGAATCCAAATACTTCCAGCTGTTAGTACTAATGCTTAACAATTAAGACTTATTTATTGACCACCTGTTTACCAAGGCACTATGAGAGAGGCTACCAAAAAGGATATGAGATTGTACAATCTAGTTAGAAAGAACATTAAAATTAATATGGAGTCAACTTATTCCCTGTAAGGGCACTGGATAGACACCCAACCTTGGCATCAGTAAGATCTGAGTTCAAACATTGCATCTAATATACATTAGCCCTGGGAAAGTCACTGAAACTCACATGCCCTAGGCAAATCTCAAAGACTATAAATTATATACAAGATCTTGACATGCATCAATGGAGGGAGTGGGGCCTGAGGGATGAAATGTCAGGTCTAGACTAAAATAAACAATCAATGAAAATATTACTTATTCATGTTGGCCCCCCCCAAATTGAAATGGATACTACCTATTATCCATTCCTTACCACTTGCATCAAATAACTTTTTTTGGTAGAGAATCGCAATACAGGTCTCAATTTTCCACTGTGTTTATTAAGAGATTAAAAAAGTCCTCTGGAGTCACTGGTCAGTTCTTTTCTCCTAGTAGCCATAAGAATGAGTTATGAATTTCAAAGAGAAAGCTCTGGTTCTCTTAGCTCAATTACGTATGGCAAATGAGGTGGGGATAGGCAACAGGGATAGTGTAAATGACAATTATTTAGGGAAAATTTATATAAGATAGAGAATTTGTGCAGAAGTAATGAAGCCCATATGCTCTGGCATTATTTTGTATTCTAGGAACTATGTGTGTCTTCTCCCTCTATACTATGGACACTCCATGAGAGTAGGGATAATATCATATCCAAGCATTGTGTACTCAAGTCTCCAGCCCAGTGCTCTGAACATAGGCGCTTAATAAATGTTGATCAGGGGCAGCTAGGTGGCGCAGTGAGTAGAGCGTTGGCCCTGGAGTCAGAAGGACCTGAGTTCGGATCCAGCCTCAGACACTTAACATACACAAACAAAAAAACCTAGCTGTGTAACCTTGGGCAAGTTACTTAACCCCAATTGCCCTCCAAAAAAAAATGTTGATCAAATTCAATTGAATTATCAGAATGGGCAAAAGTATGGGAACTGGAAAGGTCCAGCTTTGTCTGGCTTGAGAAAAGGAACATAAACATTTTTGTGAGTCTTGAGGCTTTTGGGTGGTTTAGGATTGTTTAGGTCTTAAAAATAATGCTTTGAAAATGTTTTCAAAGTCATAAATTAACCAGGAAATGGATCAGATTTATTAATTCCACAACTGCTCCATGAGTGTGCCTGGAGGCCTGGAACTGGGTTCATGCTATAAATCACAAATAGTAATAAAAGGCAAACTCTCTGTAGGTTGTTGCCTTTGGGGACATCTGTCTCTTTGTCAGGGACACCTAAACCATGAAGGCCCTCTTGTCTGGATCAATGATGTCACCCTAATGGATCAGCCAAGCAGTTTCCCTTAGGGCCAGCCCCCCTGCAAGAACAGCAGTTACCTGCCCAGCCCTAGCCACCTCTGTCCTCTCAGAGAACTTAGCAATTTCCTTTTCTACTCTTGGGAGGTCCCTTTGCACTTTCTGCACTTTCCTTTACTGAGCATCAGGGAGTCTGGCATCTTCTATGCTTTCCCCACAGTTTCCTCCCTCCCTCCCTCCCTCCCTCCCTCCCTCCCCCCCCACACACGTATGTGTACACACATGTAAACACAGGCACACAAAGTTTTTTTTTTTTAAGACAAGAGAAATATTAGAACTGTTCTAAGTGATTTCAATCAGTTGATAAATGAAGTATCTTAACAAAAAAATTCTGCCCCTCAGCAGTATCCTTCATCTAGCTTCTTATTCTGACAAACACTGATAAGCACTGTGGAGGGGAAGGAGAACACATGCTAAGTTTTTCAAGTTACAGAGGGAATATGTGCGAGGCAGCCTAGGGGAGTGGAAAGAAAACAAATCCCTTGAAAGACAGAGGGCCTGCAGTGGAAGCCCAGCACAGCCACTAGCTCTCAGCGTGACAAGAGTCATTCTACTTCTTTCTGGGCTTCAGTTACAAAATGAGAGTGTAGGACTGGATCACAGTATTTTCTTTTAAAGAATATTTTGTTGAAACTTTTATATTACACTGACACCATTTCCAGAGATACCCCACCTCTGATGAATGTGTCTTTGTCACAAAGCAAAATAGTTGAACAAATCTGACCTTTGAAGATACCGTGTCTGATATATAGACACAGTTATATGCATGTATACATGTATGTTGTTCAGAAGGTTTTCATTCATGTGTGACTTTGTGACAACTTTTGGGGTTTCCTTGGCAAAGATACTAGATTGGCCTGCCATTTCAGCTCATTTTATAGATGAGGAAACTGAGGCAAACAGGGTTAAATGACTTGCTCAGGGTCATACTGCTACCAAGTGTCTAAGGTCAGGTTTGAGTTCCCAAAGATAAGTCTTCTTGACTCCAGACTTGACATTCTGTCCACTGAGTCACCTAGCTGCTATATACATGCATATATGTATATATGTATTTACACATATACATCCATATCTATATAAGCATATTTCTATATACCAGACACATATACATGAATATATGCATATCTATATATCAGACATACACCTATATCTATCTTGTCAACCCCCAAAACAGAGTTTGATCTAAGAAAGACAAATTAAATCAGGCCGTATCCATGTTTTTATTTCTCTCGTAATCTGGAGACACGCATTGCATGGGAGTTACCGTCCCTCAACTGGGCCAGTCCAGAACTGGCTCAATTTGGAAGTTGGTGTGCCAAGGCTATAACACCTTTTTAACAGGGGTTAATATTGCCCCACCATCATTCTACCTCTTGACAGAGGAAATATCTGTTCTATCAGATCACTGCCCCCCTACCCCACCATACCATACCACTCCCAGCCTTAGGCTATCTAGACAGAAGAATCTGTCTCCACTCAAGCAGCTTCCAATGCAATCTCATTATCAGTAATGTCCTACTGAAGAACTTTGGAGAAGGGGGGCTGGTATGGCTGAGAGGGAAGCTCTGAGTCTCCAAGATACTGATTACCAAGAAAAAAATCATTTATATCATGTATATATATATATATATATATATATATATAGAGAGAGAGAGAGAGAGAGAGAGAGCTATATAACAGACATGTATACATACATATATCTATATGTCACACTTAGCCCTTCACCATTCAACCAAGAACGATGTTTCATCTTCTGTCTCTCAAACATCAATCTTTGCAATTGGTCTGAATTCAATTATAGATCAAAGGATTTAGAGCTGAAAATAGTCTAACACCCTCACTTTACAGATGAAGAGAGGGAGCAAGCAAAGAGAGGGCAAACTTATTGCTGTGTATAGATGACATGATGATATAATTAGAAAAACTAAGAGAATCAGAAGGAAACTAATTTAAACAAGTAGCTTCAATAAAGTACACAATAAATCCACAAGAATCACCACCATTTATAAAGAAATAAGATAATAGATAAGTAAACAGATAAACTCCATTCAGAATAACTGCAAAATGCAACAACTACAAAGCACTCTTTGCACAAATAAAAGAGAACCAGAGTAATATTCACTGCTTATGATTGGGCTATGCCAATATAACTTAAATGACATTACTTCCTAAATTAATTCACATTTTTAGTGCTATACTGATCAAATAACCTAGGGGATACTTTATAGAACTAGATAAGACAATAACAAAAATCATTCAAATATGCAGAAGTTTAGTCAGCAAGCATTTGCTAAGTACCTACTATGATGCTGGGCCCTGTGCTAAGTTCTGGGGCTACAAAGAAAGTTTTAAACCTCTGTTTTTAAGGAGCTCATAGTCTGATGGGAGAGACCACATGCAAACAACTAAGTGCACAAATTGGAGAGAATGGCAGAGGGAAGGCATTAGCATTAAGGAAAGACTCCTTACAGCAGGTGGTATTTTATCTGGAACCTGAAAGAAGCCAGAGAAGCCAGAAGTTAGAGACGAGGAGGAAGGGAGCTCCAGGCCTAGGGGATGGTCAGGAAAAATGAAGGGAAAAGATTATAGTGTCTTGGGAGAAGGCCAGTTTCATTGGATCATAGGGAAGGGAAGCGTGAAAGAAAGTAAGATACAAGAAGACTGGAAAAGTAGGAAGGGGCCAGGTTAGAAATCAAACAGAGGGTTTTGTATTTGACGCCAGAGTTAATAGGGAACTATTGGCGTATATTAAATTGGAGGGAGGGTAGACAAAGTGATGTGGTCAGAATTGTTCTTTTGGAAGATATTTAACAGCTGGCTGGAAAATGGCCTGGAAAGGGAAAAGACATGAGGTAGGGAGACCAACTAGAAGACTATCATAATGGTCTGGGCACAAGGGGACAGAGGGCCTGCTACAGGCAAGGAATCAGACAATAACAATTCAATAAGGGCTTACTCTGTGCCAGGCATTATGCTAAGAGTTGGTGTTATAAATATAAGTAAAAAAGGAAGACAGTTTCTGCCCTTAAAATATAGGAAGATAACACATAAAAGGGGGCTGAAAGGGCATGGAAGGAGGGCTACATGGTACAGGAGCACCCTTTCAAAGTCTAGAGTCAGAGGCAGAGTCAGGAAGAGAAAGAAGCATGGCCATCTGAGGCCTTTTCCCAAAATGGAAACCTTGGGAGGAATTCACCAATGGGAGAAGGGGTTCCCATAGTAGACGGATATTCTAGGCTGAAACAGCTCGAAGCCTGGAAGGAAGTTTCAGGATGAGAAGGCACCAGGGTAGTAGTCGTGGCACAGGAGAGAAGGGGGCATATACGAAAGATGCTAGGAAGGTTAAATCAACAGGACTTGGCAATTGATTGGATATGGAAGGTGAAAGAAAGTGAGTTGTGTGACTGGGAGGATGGTAGTGCCTATCCTGCGAGGAAGTTAGGGAAAAGGGAGAATTTGGGGGAAAGATACTGAGTTCTGTTGTAGATATGCTGAGTTTGAGATATTGATAGGACATCCAGTTCAATAGGTCTAGTAAGTAATTGGAGATGTGAGTCTGGAGGTCAGGAGAGAAGTTAAGGCTGGCTGGATAAGTAGATCTGAGAATTATTCACATAAAGATGGTAACTCAGTCCATGGGAGCGAATGAGATCACCAAGGGAAACAGTCTAGAGGGTAAAGAGGTAGCCACCCAGGAAAGAGCCTTGAAGCATACCCTGAGTGGAGGGGGACAACCTGGGTAGAATTACATGAGAAATAATGTAGGAAAAGTACAAACAAAGGGGTCAAAAGACCTAAAAAATAATAGAAGCACTTTTCAAAATGGTGTGGTATTAGTTAAAAAAAAAAAAAACAGGCAAAAGTAGAACAGCAGAGAACACCCTTCTAGGGTCAAAGGAAAGAAATGGTTAGCCTAGGGTAGTCTGCAGCAAAAGTAATTTGTGAAGTCCTTTGACTCTGAAGCCAACACCAGAATGACTTCTGAAGTGATTTTTGGGCAGTGGAATGCCATGCAAAGGCCATATTTGAACTCAAAAACCAGGGTTCACATTTTGGCTCTGTTATGTGTTTCATGTGTGTTCCTAGGCAAGTCATATAGTCTCTCTGGGGCTCAATGTCCTTATCTGTAACTTAAGGGGACTGGGTAAATGGCTTCTAAAGACTCTCCCAGGTTTAAATCTGTGATCTCTGGTCACTAAATTCTAGGATTTTAGAAAAACAAATTGTGAGAGGTAGCTATGTTCTTCTTGGACACACTCAGGGGGTCTTGAGCAATGTAAAGATCTGCTCAACCCTACCTCCCCAACTCCCTTATAAATCTGTCATTCCATAGAGCAGTCTGACTTCTCAAAACAGGACAATCTCTAGCCTAGATTCCAGAGTTTTTCACCAACCAGTTCTGGTCAGCAGAGGTCCCCACAGGAGCAGTTATTGGCAGCCAGGTCAGCTTCCTCAGGGCTGTTAAGCAGCTAGTTTCTGGCCGCCCTCCCAGGACTGCTCTCTTGGGCTGTACAGAAACTGAGCTGAAGTAGACAAATAGTGTCAAGTCCACAGGGGCTCAGTTACATAATGCTACGAACAGTATTACAGAGATGTAGTTGAGTAGGGATTTAAGCTTTCATGAGCCGGGCTATGAAGTCCCATTCTAGGAAGTGTCCAAAACAGACCCCTTTAGACTCAGTGAAGAGAAATCTCTTTGGGTTAGAGATTGCTCTGCCAGGTGGGGAAGTCAGCTTGTTCCATAGGATTTCCAAGGGGGTTAGGGAGCTGGGGTGGAGCAAATCCAGACACTATGGTTATGTACAAGATGGACATAGCTACCTTCATAAAACTTCTTCTATTAAAAGATCTCTCTCTCTCTCTCTCTCTCTCTCTCTCTCTCTCTCTCTCTCTCTCTCTCTCTCTCTCTCTCTAGGGCTAGGTAGAAAGAGTACCAGACTTAGAGTCAGGAAGGAGTTCAAATCTGGACACTTACTAGCTATGTGACCCTGGGCAACTCACTTCACCCTATTTGCCTCCGTTCCTCATCTGTAAAATGAGCTAGAGAAGGAAATAGCAAACCACTCCAGTATCTTTGCCAAGAAAACCCCAAATAGGGTCACTAAGAGTTGGACATGACTGAACAACATCTATCTATCTAATATTAAAATAAGGATAAGAAAATGGCAATACCTATTTCTCAGGAGGATCAAATGAAACAATATATGTAAAGTGCTTTGTAATCTTAGAGCTTTATATAAATATTAGCTATTATTATTATTACTATTATAGATGAATTGAACATAAACATCCCTCAGACTTGCCAAGTTCAGTTTCATGCTTAAGAATTTGTAATCAAGAGCACACATGCTGTTAGGTGGGATCAGTACATGGCTGTTCAGGGAAATCTGCCTTCTTCTGGGGCCACTTTCCTCTTGCCAGTCAGTAGTTTTATTTCCATTTTAATTTTCAGAGAGTTGGCCTCCCAGGAACAGCCTCTTGCTTGGAATCTGCGACTCTGTTGTGTGTTTATGCACTAAGCTTGCATGTAATTGACAAATTTAAATTCTGGTCATATTTCATTTATTACACCAACTCGGGGAAAAATCCTGGGCGAAAACCTAATTACAGAGAAAGTGCCATGAGGTAATTGCTGTGAAGGAACTCCTCCAGCAGCCAGGCTACATATTTCATCCACCCATAAGATGATTATGCTGACAAGGTTTTGAAAAATAATAAAATCTGTTTAATAAAAAAGAAACAAAATACCAGCATTTTCACACACAAAATATTAAAACATCCTTCATTTTGGACAGATTCTAAGTCATTTGATTTTTATTCAAATAATGATCCATGGCCAAGATAGTTATTTTATTGAGGACCAAAATATCATTATCCTTCATACAAACGGCATTCTGAAGGTCTCTGGGCCCATTCCCATTTTAGACCAGCAATGTATCTGCTTCTCATAGATCCATTACCTCTTTAGTTTGTATTCCACAGTAAAAAACAGACTCAGACTGAATGGTAGCATTAGAAATGAGGAGATAGATGTTTTCTTGATTGGCTGAAGCTCCTATCTATTCTCCAGATGTAAGAAAAACAACAACAACAAAACAAAACCAAGGATACATCTGTGCTCACAAACTTGTTAAATGATATACCTGTATAATTTCTAGGGTAAGAACTTCTCTCAAAATATACATCAACAGCTCTAAGAAGTACTATATATTCATGCATGACTTCACCCATCCATCCATCATCCACCAACTCATTAAAGATTTATTACGTGCATCCTATGTGCAGACCAAGGTCAAGGCTGTGGGTGATACAAAGTTGAACGATGGGACTTTTGCTATTATGGGTCTTAGAGTGTAGTTCCCTTGTGTTGCTCCGAATTTTCAGGGGTTTTTGTTTTTGTCTTAGATCATCTCAACCAAAGTTAGCCACTGTAGAAGACTTTCATTCTCTGAATCTTAGACATTAGCTTTATACATGTACACAGAATTGTATGATTAAAAAAATAGACTTAGAGGCTGGAAGTCTGGGTTCTAGTCTTGGCTCTATCATTAACCAGCTTTGTAGCCTTTGGTGACTCCTTTATTCTCTTGCCTCAGTTTACTCTTATGTAAAATAAGAGGCCTGAATTAAATGATCTTTTAGATTCTGGCCTGCTCTGAAAATCTGATTCTATGGAGCATAGGTGACATATAGTCCTAAACTTTAAAACTTGCAATTATGTGTGTGTATGTGTGTATATATGTACAGATACATATATACATACCTATACATACATACACATATGCACACACATACATATATGTATACATGGTGGCAGCTAGGTGGTACAGTGGATAGAGTGCCAGGCCTGGAGTCAAAAAGACTCATCTTTGTGATTTCAAATGTAGCCTTATACACTTACTAGTTCTGTGACCCTGGGCAAGTTAATTCACCCTGTTTGCCTCAGTTTTCTTGTCTGTAAAATGATCTGGAGAAGGAAATGGCAAATGACTCCAGTATCTTTGTCAAGATATCCCAAGTAGGGTCACAAAGAGTTGGACATGATTGAAAAACAACTGAACAACAACAAAGATATGTATGTACATGTACGTATATGTATAGGCAAAAAATAAATCAAGGTAAATAAACATGAAAAATATATACACGCATATCATGTATATGTGTATGTGAATATATACATATACACACACCTACATATGTGTGTATGCAACAACAACAAAAAAAACCCAGAAACTGACAAAAACATTTAAATCTAAAAAATTGATGCACATATTTTGCCTTATGTTTTGGAGCATGTGGACATCAGAACGGGATAACAGTATGAATTTTGGGAAAACACATGCTTGTCAGGATGCTAGGGAAAGGACTCCAAATCAAATCACCTTCCCATTCAATTAGGTGAACTTTGTTTTTACAAATCCAAGCATATAACTCTCTAAATTAGCAGTACTTTACCCAAGGTCTGTAAATTCTTTAAAAACAATTTTTGATAACTGTATTTTGGTATAAATGCTTTCCTTTGTAATTATATGCTTTTTTGTACATTTACAAGCATTACTCTGAGAAGGAGTCCATAGGTTTTGTTAGATGTCAAAGAGGTCCCTGACACAGAAAAGATTAAGAAGCCCTGATCTAGACCATACCTACTCTTTGCTCTGACTTTAATAATTCCAAACAGGTTTCATTTCAGCTCTGGAGGAAGAGCTTGTGGATTCTAGAAGAAACAGGATTTACGAGTCCTCCTCAGCTAAGAAATGTTTATAGTTTCAAATGGAAGAAGGGGAGTTGGTATTAATTAATGAATAGGAGTTAAATGTATTCAATTAATAGTAAAAATCAGGTAGCCTCTGAAAGAGTAAAAAGACTAAACAATTGTACAGTATCGACACCTATTCAGGCTCTCTAAATCAACATTTTCCTTCAGAAAATTAGCAATTCTTTGCAAAATGCAGTAATTTTTGTTTCATTTAACAAACCATCAGGGTAGGAGGAGTATAATATCAACCTCAAATTCAATCTTTTGATGTCAAGGGAAAATATGTCATTGTTTTAGAGGGCGAATGATAGAATTAAGAGCATATTTTATTTTGAGACAGAGAGAAAGGAATTCTCTGATTGGTGAGCTGATGGTTATAAACATGGCATTGTAAAATATAAATCTTCCAGAGGAAGGAAGATATTTTCCAAAGGGAAAGTCAGGGAAGGTGACCAAGAAACAAAGGTTATAGTGACTGTCAGAAAACATGAATCTGTTCCTCATGCTGAGCTCTCTATCAGCCCCAGATGCAATCTTGCTTACTTTTTTAATTACAGGAGGGAGGAGAAAAAAGAAAGACATCTCTGTTTTGCCCAAGGATGTTAGATTAGTTAAAACTGATTGTTTCGATTTGAACATCTGGATTTAGAAGTTTTGGGACTATCCAAGTACTGAACCTGAATGCATCATGCCCTGTTCTTCCTATTTTGGGTGCGATGGACTTTGTTAGCACCAGCCCAGTTTTCAAACAGCAGAAAACATTTCACAGTGTGTCTGTTGGTGGAAGATTAAAGAATAGTGAATGATTTTTTTTCCCACCTAGGAGCCATAACATTTGAGGTTAACAATGATCAGTATAATCTTTCACCAACCATTTCTTTCACAATTTCAAGAAATATTTTTTCCTGAAGAAACAACCGACTATTTTAAAAATAGTCTCAGTAATTCAAAGAAGAAAATCAAGTAAGGATTACAGTTTTGAAGTAAAGGGAGCTTTTCTTCCATCTGTGGCTGGGATCAAAATTTTGATGATGACACTGACATCTTTATTTATCTGATTAGAATGAAGACATTGGTCAGAAAGATGGATTTCTACTCTCCCAACAGCAGTTTGCCGGCACGTGCTGCAACACAGGTAATGAGAAAAACCATATGCTTATGTTGCTACGTCCCAGATTGTTAAATATGACAAAAAAAAAGTCTAATTGTTCACTTCCACACAGGGGAAAAACTCCAAAAGGGGAGTTTATGTTCAGTCAGGAAACAAGTCTGTCTCTGAGGCTTCCAAAAGTCTCTACTTTTAATTGGTAATGAGCAGACAGATGATGTAAATGAGAGCTCTGAGAGTTAGTGAAAGAAGAAGAAGCATTTACCCCAATTTGTTTTCCTGGAAATGAATGCTTCATGTCAAGAATGTGTAATAAAAACAACAAAGGCACTCCCATTTTGCACCATAAATGGCTTAATTACCTCGTTGCTTCACAACAGATTTGCCCTTTATGAGAGAATTTACCAGCTCTTTAATCCCTCTTATTTGATTAACACTGGAATCAATGCTTACAACCTGTTCAGATGTCATAACATGTTATATCTGCAAACATAAAGGAAGATGGATTTTCAAGCATCATATGTTAGAGATACATTTTAAGGAGAGCAGATTATCTTTTAAGGCTCTACTTTCTCCAAGAAAAAAATGTTCATAGCATTTCAAGCAGAAAGAGTCATTAGAAACCATCTAATCCAACCCCTTCATTCTACCCAAGAGGAAAGTGAAGGCCAAGGAAGTTAAAGTTATATTAGAGGAAGCACTGGGCTTAGAGTTGGGGAAGACCTTACCCAAGGTCTATGAACTCTTTAATTACAAAGGAAAGCAATTATACTAAAATACAATTATCAAAATACATATTTTAAAGAGTTCATAGACCTTGGGGAAGACCTTAGTTTAAATTGAATCTGACATGTACTAATTGTGTGACCCTGGGGAAATCTCTTAATTATCAGAGTCTGTTTTTCCAGTTATAAAATAGTACCTACTATGGTTCCAGGCACACAGAAGGTACTCAGTAAATCCCTGTTGAATGGGGGCAGTGGGTATTTGGAAAGTTGATCAGCAAAGTGTAAAATTCTTTGTTTTTGGTTTTTTTTGCTTTTTGGAGGGCAGCTAGGGTTAAATGACTTGCCCAAGGTCACACAGTTAGTGTGTTAGTGAGTTAGTGTGCTACAGTCTTAACTTCTTTAGAGTTAGTGTGCTACAAGGGAATTGGAGTCAGAGGATTTGGGTGTGAATCCCAGCTATTATTTACTACCTTATGTAACCTTGAGAAAATTACTCTCTTTTGGTCTCCTATGTAAAATTAAAGATTGAACTAGATGATGGCTAAATCTCCTACTAGTTCTAAATTCTATGATTCCTTAGTGCCATGGTATGGAATAATGGAAAGAACAGTGGCCTGGGTGTCAGAAAGTCCAGATCTGAGTTCCAGCTCTACTGCTAAATCCACTGGCTTCCTTCTGGTTTTTCTTCCTTCAGCCTTCCATCCTTTCAGAAGCACCACAGTGGCACAAGGGAGAGACCACTGTATGTACTGGGAGTAAGGAGGAAGAGGAACAAGAATTTTAGACCTTAACTTCTAAAAAAGAATTTTAGAAGTCTCTTCCAACTATAAAGTTTATATTCTGCACAAATCCTATTATTGTACAATATCAAACCTGGAAAGCACCTTGGAGACCACCCTGAAACCATAATTTTTAAAGGGAAAAAAATAAGATCCAAATGATTTGATTCTTACACATCTCTTCTTCAACAGCAAAAAGCAGAAATAATTTTAAATTTAAGATCTGCAGCACCCTTCGTCTATCTCTGCCTATACTGTTGCACAACACCTAGCTGGCATTAACTGTTCTCATCCCTGGAGGCAGAGAGGGGACAGTCCCAGTCTTTCAGAGGCTTATGCATTAATTGGGGAAATAAGGGAAGAATATATGAAAAATGCTGCTTTTTGTGTGTATAGATACACACAACATACACATACATGTATGTAAACATATAAACACATACATATTTGAATATGTAAATATACACCTTTATATATCCATGCAATCACATGCATGTGTGCACATATGTGTATATACCCACATACATACAATTTGATCATCTCAAGAACCCTGTGAGGGGGGTATTATTATTATTAGCACCATTTTATAAAAAGGAAATTGAATCACAGAGAGGTTAAATACATCTAGGTGGCACAGTGGATGGGGCGCAGGGCCTGGAGACAAGAAGACCTGAGTTCAAATTCAGTCTCAGACACTGTGTGACTCTGGGCAAGTCACTTAACACTGTTTGCCTCAGTTTCCTAGTCTGTAAAATGAGCTGAAAAAGGAAACAGCAAACCGCTCCAGGCTCTTTGCCAAGTTAAACCCCCAAAGGAGTTACAGAGAGCTGGACAAGATAGAAAAATGACTGAAGGATAGTGACTTTGCCTGGGATGACAGAACCAGGGAGAGAGAGCATTCTAACTCAGGTCATCCAGACTCTAAGCCCCTCCCTCTAGCCCTGGCATCTTCTTGCTTTAATAGCTTGGGGGGAGAGGACAGGAAGCTGACTGCCTTCCTTGTAGCAATCTCACAGGAGCACTGGCGCCCCCCTGAGGCCTCACCTCCCTCTGGTCCCTGCTTTGGCGGCTGCCGGTATTTTGTCAGAGAAGACCAGAGAACTGGCTGGCTCTCGCTCTCCCCTCTAACCCTAAAAGATGCACCAGGAGAGACTTGGCGCTGGCTGGACTACAAGCCCCAGCATGCATCGGGGGAGAGGGAGCCACCAATCAGAATACGCAGGCCGCCCTAGATCCCGGCATGCTCTGGGAGGGCCTCTTCCGAGTTCTCCTCTGTGTGGGGCGGGACAGCCGGTGGTGGCTGACCCTGAGAGGTGGCGCTGGGGTCTGGTGGGGCGTGGGAGGAAGTTGAGTCCCCTCGGGAGCTGGGAATCAATTCTTTTAGCATTCTGGTTGTGCGGCGGCCCGGTAGAATAGGCAGCCTTCCCGCATTTACTCTTCCCGGTGGCTTCCTTTCAAGCAGATACTTGTTCCGTGGGCGGGCCCGCTCGGTTCCGGGGCCAGCCTCCTTTGACACCCTTGGGGGGTGGGGGGGGGCGGAGTTGTCTCCAGCCCGCCCCGCAAGCTCTTCTACCTCTGTAGCTCTAAGACTTAGGCTTTTTCCCCACAACTTTATTGTGAGTTAGGTAGGGTGAGTAAATTATCCCCGTTTTGTAGGTTGGAGTGTCAAGGCGCCAGTAGGTAAAGCCACTTGGCCACAGTCTAATCGCTACTAAGAGGCAGAGCCGGTGTTTAAATGGACCATGGTTTATTTTTGTTTGTTTTCTCCATTCTAGACCTTTAAGGGAACTTCCGGTGTGGAAACTGCCTCCACCCATGGGGATAACTCAGTTAATTCATGGCCGTAGTTGCCTTGAGGTTACCGAGGTAGCACTTGAATTCAGCACTGGGGCGTCTGCAGGAGGCCATGCAGATTCCGAAATCTAGCGGCTAATCAGGGTTTGAGCTAGTAACAACCTAGTTCTGAACTGTACCTGCCTCAAAATAAACATAATTTTTTTTAAGGGGGGGTTGGGGAGAGACACGCTAGGAAGGAGGGAATGAATTGTCCAAAATCAAGAATAGAATTATCGATCAAACTAGGACTAATTAGAATCTTGACTAATTACTAATTAAATATCCTTTCTGGCTTTATTCCTTTTACCCTCCCATAGGCTTTTTGTATACAAGGGATGTGCAAACTCCATGGCTGTCTGCACGACCAGCCTCTAAGAACCGAGAAAGTGTTTCTTCAAGTGCCAGGTGCTGGCTGTATAAATGTCATCTATTATTGTTAACCAGATTCTGTTGACCGCACTGAGATACAGGTAGAAAGGCTGGCGTCCTTGTGTGACCCAGCCAGGTATCAAAGCATGAGACCACTCTGAGGCTACACTCTGATCTCAGTCTTCTCTTTTGTTTGGCAGCCCCTGCAAGCCCAAGTGAAGTCAAATGGGAGAGGAATAAGCCTGTAATGGACTCCAGGGGCATTTCCCCTCTGTGGCCCATCAGCTCTCTATCAGGGAGCTATTAGGCCCTTTCCTTAGGTGTTCTTCAAATCAGATGATGGGATGGGCAGTGGCAAAAAATCCCTGGGCTAGGAGTTAGTAGATCTAAAGTGTCACTAATTAACGGTAATGTTGAGCTTGTAGACATTTGATTGTTCTTTACCTCAGTCTCTTCATCTGATATAATAGCAATTATATAATGGCACTTTTTGCAATGCTTTCCTCAGAACAAGTCTATGAATAAGTAGTGCAAGTATTAATATTCCCATTTTAAAGATGATCAAAGAGATTCTGAGAGTTTGTGTCTTTGGTCACACAGTTAGTAAAGGGAGGAGCCAGAACTCAGGCTTTTGTCATCTGACTTCTAGCTCTATGACTTTCTACTATCTCATCTTGTCTCAAAAAAATAGAAGAGTTGGAGTTATATAATCTCTAAAAGCTTGTAGTGCTTTCATCCTATGAGCATCTATAATCATCTTTCTTATCTAGCATGCAAATGGAAGTAAGTTGACTGTCATTCCTCTGGTAGTATTTAAGAATTCATGAGTGTGAATACTTTAAACAAAAATTAAGGTTGTTAAAAAAAAACCCAAACTCCAACAACTCATTTCTTTTACAGATACTCATTGTCTTGAAAATTGTGTATTTTAAACAGTGGATTATATACCCTCAGGGTCAATATATTTGACCCAGGCAGAAGACAAAAATACCAATTCTTTATACTAAAATTTAGTTTGTTTTAGCCATTATAAATAATGATCTGGGGGGCGGCTAGGTGGCGCAGTGAGTAAGAGTGCTGGCCTCGGAGTTTGGATGACCCGAGATCAGATCCGGCCTCAGAAAATTAGCACCCACACATAAATCAAATGACTAGCCGTGTAACCTTGAGCAAGTTACTTAACCCCAATTGCTTTAAAAAATAAAATAAAATAAAATAAAAAAAATAAAAAATAAAAAAAAAATAAAAATAAAAAATGAAATAATGATCTGGGGGGCAATAAGCCTAAAACTGTGTGTCTTTTGCTCCTAATTAGAATATATTCTTCAGGGAAGACAGGACCATGTCTTGCAATTTTAAACATTTATAGGTAGGGATAGTGTTTTTCTATAGTAGGCATTTTTGAATGCCTGCCAAATAATTGCACCTGAAATGAATGAAACTTTTATGTTGCTGAATTTTTCTTGTAGTTGGAACATTTATAAATTATATCACCAAAATGGAAAATCCTAGACTAAATATATATAATTGAGCCATTGCATGGAAAAAGTCTTTTTTTCATACTACTCAGAATATTTGTGCCATTCAGCAATAATAGGTGATAATTTAAATTAACATTAGCTGATTATATTATTGGTATCTAAAACCCAAGCTATTATTTTTAATTTTATGTCATTGTTTCCATTGTAATGGCCCCATCTTGTGGCGATAGTTTGATTTCAAAATGACTTCATTAATAATTTTTATTGAAAGTATTTTCATTCTCCCAGGTACCCATTCTAGAAAATTAGGTAGCTGTCTTTGACTCTTTCTCTTTCTCACTTCCATTATCTGATTGGTTGTCAAGTCCTGTCAATTCTATCTCCACAATATTGTATACTTGTTCTCTCCTCACATTGCCATTACCCTAGCTGAGACACCTATTTCCATTTTTTCTAAATCAGGGTGGGGAACCTGCAGCCCCGAGGCCACATATGGAACTTCTAAGTCCTTGGGTATGGCCTTTTGACTGAGTCAAAGTTTTATAGAACAAATCCTTTTGTTAAGGGGGTTTATTCCATGAAGTTTGGATTCAGTCAGAAGTCCACACTTGAGGATCTAGGGCCACACGTGGCCTTGAGGCAGCAGGTTCCCCACCCCGATAGACTATCTGAAATGGCCTCCTAATTGGACTCTACATTTAGTCTCTCCACTTTCCAGTCCATTTTTCACATAGCTACAAAAATTAATGTATATGTCATATCACTATAATGCCATGTTAAAAATCTACTAGTGCCTCCACTGTTGCCTATATTATAAAATACAACCTCCTGAACTTGGCATTTAAAGATTTTTACAATCTGATTCCAACTTAGTTTCTGACCTTATTCATAGGCTGCTAGCTGTTCTTTAATTTTATTTTGCCCTTTCCTACTTCCATGCAAGTGCACAAACCCGGAATATTTCAGGGGTATACTGAAGCCAGCTCTAATCTGGCAGAGACTGTTAAATTTTCATTGTGAGCTTTTGTATTTCAGAAATCAGTAGAAGAGGCGTGATTTATTTTTTTGTTGATTGTTTAGATGAAAGTGTTAATAATGCAGATTTATCTTAAAAAGTGTGTACAAACTGATGGAATCCTAATAAAGCTGCCCCCAGCCCTAGTATTCTAACCTCATTACAGGCCCCACTGTATCTTCCTAGTGCCCCCTCCCACCACCAATATCCTAACTTCTTCACCTATGCTTCACTGCTCACTGGAACAACAGGTGTGTCCCTGCACTCTTAGTTCCATGTGATTAGAACCCAGTTACTACCTCTACCTAGTCACTGCCTTCAGACCCATTCCCACAGAAACAAGTAATCACAATCACATCATCCATTTAGCCCAAGACAGGACCACAATGCCTAACTATCAATATTGACCAGATAGGACCATAACAGCTTGCCAATTGGAGGGCAGCATGACCATGTTTAACCACCAAACCATGGATGGGACCCCTCCTCCATTACCTAATCCCTTAAACTCCTGCCTTTTTAACATTAATCATATTCCTATATTCTGTGTAAATTTTGATTGTGTAATCAGCATCTTTACCCTATAAAAATCGAGTTTGCTTTCTCTGAAGTTGCTGATTCCTCTTGGAACAGCCCACTTCATGAGAGGTGTCAAACTCAATAAATGTCTATACTTGAATTAGAGGTGTTCTGACTGAATTCTTTGAGACAGTTCCACCACAGCACATCACAAAACCACAACAGTTTTTGGGGTCCCTGGATTTAAACCACAGCACATACATTTTTCCCCCAGAGAGTCTGGTCATTGAACATTTACTACTACACCCTTGAATGTACTCCTTTAGCATCTTTGCCTGTTTAAATCTTACATTTCTTTTATGGCCCAGCTAAGAAACCATTCTTCCAGTGACCTTCCCTTATCCTCTCAGTCGAAAGTGATTTCTTCCTTCTCAAATTTTCTTACAGCACATTGCTTCAATTTTTCATTTTCCTCTTAGTATTTCTACCTTGTATTGTACTTTTTTGTGCATTTCTCTTAGCAGCATTAGATTATAAGCTCCTAAAAGCTAAGTAATCATGATATTCGTCTTGTTATTTCTCAATATGTTGCAGTGTCTTGCACATTCTTAATAAATGTTTGTTGAATTGAATAACCTATCTGAAAGTATTTTTAGTTGGAAAAATAATATATAACAAAATGACATATATCATGACCTCATAAATAATATTACTTTAATTTTCTCACTTAGATTTAGTCCTTAGAAAAAGGAGTAAAAATATAGTTCTAGGTTTAAAAATTGAATTTATTAATATCTTTTGTTTTTTTAGCATCTTCATTTTTTAATATATTGCTCTTCCTTCCCCAAACCAGAGAGATTTCTCTTATAAAAAAGAACTTTTTTAAAAAGAGCAAAAAAAAAGGCAGTTGAGTAAAAACAATCAACACATTATCAAATTTGAGAGTATAATCATTATTCCATACTAATAATCCACCACACCAAAACCAATACCATACTAATACCATAGTTCCATACCAGTCTTTAGGACTAGGCCTGGTATTATAATTAAACAGTATTCAGTTTCATTTTTATTTTTCTTTCCATTTATATTACTGTTATCGTATATATTGTTAATTCTTCCCTCTGAATCAGTTCATAAGTCTTCTCATCGTTGCCTGAATTCTATGATTTCTTATGCTACAATATTTTAATATGTACATGTATTTATAGATAATATAGATATGTATTAAAAAATTTCTCTGCCAGTTTCTCAAGTAATGGGCATTTGCTCTAAAAATATAGTTGAAAATAACTTGCAGTATTTCTGTTTTGTCAATTTTTATTTTTGTTTTTCAGTCAAATGTTTAAGAATTATATTGCTGACCAGCAGTTCAGCCTGAAAGCTATAATTAAAAATCTAGAAAAAATTTCTTTGGATCTGAAGAAGATGGATGGTAAGTATGAAATCCTTGGAAGTCAGATTGCTTGCATATTATTGTCATAAAAGAAGAGGAGGGCCAGTGTATGTTTCTGCTCTACTTAATCAACTTATTTCCCCTTCCTATGGTTGACTATTAAATTTTTGGACCAGAAAGTATTCTCTATTGTGGCTAAAACAAACACAAATGAAATTGTGCCAAATTAATCATCTGATCACTGAGTTTTAGAGCTGACAGGAAGCTAAGATATCTGATATTTAGCTGGAAGTCAGGAGGTTTCGGTTATAATAATGGATCTGCCACCAAATAGCTTGTGACCTTGGTTAGGTCATAAGCATTCTGAACTTTAGCTTCCTCATCTGAAAAGCCTAGATACTAGTATCCCTTTCATTTTTTAAATGTTCCATTATTCTGTTTTATTAGTTATATATTCTTCATCTGGCATAATTGAACTATTTATGAAAATATTTATGTAAACTTTTAGTAGATCAGATTTTATACTCACCTAGTTAACTAAATTACCAAAAAAGCCTTTTACATTAAAATACTTTTTTTTTGGGGGGGTAGTTCTAATCATTACCCTCCCCCAGCTTTTTCTAAATTCAGATTTTCTAAATTCAGATTCTGGTTTTCTTAAGACAATTTCCCAACCAGAGACTAAAATAGAAGAGACTGAACAAAGAGCCAGCCAGAACATCCAGAAGAAAGACAACACAATGACATCTGGTTTGCAGTAGGAACAGGACTTAACCTTGATACAGCAGAATCCCATTCTGGTATTGAAGGGGGAGACAAGAACTGGCCTCTGCATCTGGGCTTCATGCAGAGCAGGGGGAGACCTTGGACCTACTATGAAGTCCCAATTCAGAAACTGAAGTTAAAGACATGAATAAGCAGAAGAAAAGTGATATAAAATGCTAAAGATTAAGAGAATCCCAAGATAAAACCCCAGAAGAAGAAACAACTCTCCTATAACAATGGCTAGTAGAATCTCAGAACAAAGAATAGACTGGCAATAAGGACTCTGAGTGTTTATGGAAAAGATAAAGAATTGAAACAAGAAATAAAGAATGAAATTAGAACATTTAGAAAGAGAAAAATAGCTTAGAACAGAAAGGGGGAAAATCTTACCAAAGAAGTAGATGCTTTGAAAAAAATAGAATGCATCAAACTGAACTCAATGGTTCAATAAGACTGCAAAAAATATTTGAAATTAAAAAAAAATTGAAAAGTTAGAAGAACAAATGAAGTATCTGCTAACAAAAAGAACTGACCTGGAAAATAGATCAAGGAGAGATAGTTTGAAAATCATTGGACTTCTCAAAGACTATGAACAAACAAAACTCTGGAAACTATATTTTAAGAAATCATAAAAGAAGACTGCCCAGAACTTTAAGAGTCACCCACAAGTCACCTCCATAAAGAAACCTGAAGTTGAATACACCCAGAAATTTCATAACCAAAATCCAAAGATTCCTGATCAAAGAAAAAATACTACAAGCAGAGAGAGAGAGAGAGAGAGAGAGAGAGAGAGAGAGAGAGAGAGAGAGAGAGAGAGAGAGATCAAGTATCAGGGTACCACAGTTAGGGTCACACATGATTATTCAGCCATTGCCTTAAGGAAAGAAAAAACTTGGAATACAATATATCAAAAAGCCAAAGAAAAACTTCTATGCTCTAGAATAACATCTTGTAAAATTCAGTATAGTCATACAGGAGGAAAATGGATTTTTAATACAATAGAGGACTTTCAGACATTCCTCTATTGAGAAAACCAGAGCTGAGTAGAATCTTTGAAACACAAATATATCATACAAGAAAAACCTAGAAAGGTAGATTCATTCAAACAATTTGAGTGGGATAAATGATCAAATTGTTTTATTTAATATGGGGGAGAAGAGACATTTAGAACCCCATTATCTCCAAGACACTCTAATTACCTTAAATTTAAACAGGAAATGAATGTGCTTTTATAGGTTTTTGTTTGTTTGCCATAAGTAAAGAAAAGGGAGGTAAAATGAATATACTAAAATACACTAGGTAAAGTGAGAAAGAAGAGGAGGTAAGGAAGCTAATATTATCTCTTATAATTGGAGTATGTCAAAAAGAATATGCAAATAGGAGAGAGTAGAGGGAACAGCCATTTATTTCTTACCTGAAACAGACCAAATAAGGTAGACCATATACATGAGCTTTAGTGTTGAAATACTTTATAACCAACAGGAGAGCAAGTAGAAAGAAGGATAATTAAGAGTACATTGAACTGATGAGGAAATTATCACAAGCAAAATGAAATTCATTTACAAAGGACTAGCTATAAAGGAAGAATTAAAAGAATAGTAAAGGGCTAGACCTGTCTGATTTGGATGAAGATAGAAAAGGCAAAGGAATGAGATCAGAGCTCTCCAATTATAAGTTACGAGTGTTGATCCCATTACCTTTCACCACTTTTTGTTGTTTAGAATAGTAGGTAGTATGGATATGATGGAGGAGGAAATATAACTAAGTCATAAATTTGTAAATGGGATGGACACATAAAACTGAAGGGGTTAATATAATGAAGCAGAAAGCATAATCGAACTGCATTTTGAAAGAAATGTAGTTGAAACATAGATTCTCACAAAGATAATGATGGTCTAGAGAAGAATTCTTATGTTTCCAAACGAATTTTTAAAAAGCAGGACTAGGAACCATGATCTCAACCAGAACAACAGTAAAATTGGGAATAGGTCAAAAAGATAAGTAGGAAAACTCCATTATACTTATTTTTTATACTATACCACATTATAGATCATTAATAAAAAACATAGAAACTATGTATTCACTGAATAAAAATTCTGTGTAATTGAAGGAGAAGCAAATTAACTATAGAGAGAAGCGAAAAAAATATTGAGAATAAACTTAGGCAAAGAGGAAACAAAATCCTCACTACTCACAGATGATATGATGATTTACTAAGATAATCTTTGATATTCAACCAAAAATTAATTGAAAAAAATAACTTCAGTAAAGTAGCAGAGTATGCAGTAAACCCATAATACTAATGACCATTTTAGTGCATTACTAATACAACTAACCTGAGGAGATAGGAAAAAAGGCTATTAAAGGTTACTATAAAATATATGGGAATCAATCTACTTATTGTACATGTAAGACTTCATTAAGTACAACTATAAAATACATTGCTGAAATAAAGATCAGCTGATATACTTGGTCAAGCATTAATTCTTTGTGATTGGTTGATGCTAATAGGATAAAATGACAATATTCCCTCAATTAATTTACATTTAATTTCTTACCTGAAACAGACCAAATAAGGTAGACCATATTTAATGCCATAGCAGTCAAAATGGTAGAAGGGGGTTACTTTAGAACTAGATAAAAGAATAAAATTCATCTGACAGAATAAAAAGTCAAAAATTTCAAGAGAAATAATGAAGAAAAAGGAAAAAAGTAAAAAGTAAAATGGACAATTTTGATTACCTTAAATGGAAAGCATTTGTAAAAACAAAATAACTCCTGTTAGAGTTAGAAGAAAAGCATTCGGAAAGTAACCTTTATAGAAAATTTATTTGACAAAGGCCTAATAACCAAGCTACATAGAGAACTGATATATATGTTTAAGAATAAGAGCAAGTCGGGGCAGCTAGGTGGCACAGTGAGTAAGAGCACCGGCCCTGGAGTCTGGATGACCTGGGATTGGTCCTGGCCTCAGAAAATGAGCACCCACACATAAATAATGACTGGCTGTGTAACCTTGAGCAAGTTGCTTAACCCCAATTGCTTTTAAAAAAAAGAACAAGAGCAAGTCTCCAATAGATAAATAGTCAAAAGATATGAAAAAAGTTCTCAGTTGAAGAAATGAAAATTATTGACACAATATGAAAACATACTCCAAATAACTCCAAGAAAAAAGCAAATTAAAACAACTTTGATATCCATATACCCACTCTACAGATTGATACAAATTACAAAGAAGGAAAATAATTGTCAGAAGGATTGTGGTAGAACAGACACACTAATGCATTGTTGGTGGAGTTCCAAATTGGTCTGGCTATTCTAGAAAATAATTTAGAACTATCCTCTAACACATTCTAAACTGCATGTAGTCTTTGATCTAACAGTACCACTATTAAGTATCTATCCCAAGTAGATCAGAGATAAAGGGAAAGGTTCTGTAAGAGTATATGGCAATCTTTTTTTTTTTTTTAGCAAAGAACTGAAAATAAAGTAGATTCCTATCAGTTGGAGAATGGTTGAGTGAATTATAGTATATATAATGGAATATTATTTTGCCGTAAGAAAATGTAAATGTGGATTCAGAGAGGCATGGAAAGACTCATTTAAATTGATGCAGAGCTAAATGAGCAAAAGATCAACAAAATAAATTCCACAATTACAACAACAATAACATGAAGAAACAAAACTGAAAAGCTTTTGGACTCTGATCAAAATAGTGAAGAATAATGACTACAATGAACTTTCATAATAATGAAACATACCTCCTATTTCTTAACAGTGAGGTAAAGGACATGTACTGAACAAAGGGATTTGATTCCTCAGACAAAGTGTTAAGATTACTTTTACTGCACTATACATATTTATTATAAGGGAAAGTTTCTACATGAGTTGATAGGGTAGCAGTAGTAGATTAGTGGGTAGGGGGTAGATACACATTGAAAGAGCACCAATCAAACTTATTTTAATGCAAAGAAAAAAATGGAGAGGGGGTGTACAAATAGCATTTTTGTATGTCCTTTGTTAAATTTAAAACACACACACACACACACACACACACACACATATATATATATATATATATATATGGAGAGAGAGAGAGATGTGTGTATACATACATACATATATATATATATATATATATATATATATATATATATATATATATATAACAAACTACCTAACAAGTTTACTCATATACAAGCCTTTTTTTCTTATATTGAAATGTTTGTGCTTGTTGATCATTGTTTACAATAAAAATTATTGAAGAATTTTAAAATGTATACTAAAACAATGGCAATATGGTTAATGACTTCAGCAATCTTTTTTTTTCTATACAGAGCTCACCAAGTTACTTCTGTGTGATCTTATTTTGCATTTTAATCACCCTGTGAAGACAGAAGTTGTTGCAAAAGTAGAAGAAAATGTTGTTTCTGAAGACTTTAAAATATCAGATCAATTGGAGTTAATTCCTACTTTGAGCAATGATATCTGATATGTTAAAAGACAAGAATTTTCCATTTGTTTCCAAATTGTTAAATTACACATGTAAAGATAATTGTAGAGTTTAAAAATGAGGGTGTTGTTAAAACTTCTATTAAATGTTAACTGATTTGGAAAGTAATTTTGTATTGTTCTTAGTGCTTTTCAAATTTTAAACAATGGTTAATTTCAACTGATATGTCCTTTTGAATAGTAGCTAAGTAAATGAATGACATGAAATTGTTCATGGGACAAAGAACTTGACCCTTTATCCTAAGGGGTGGCTTTAATCCTGCTTGAAGTAAAAAGGAACTTCTATGATCACTAATGATGGACCTACACTTACTATTTTCCACTTTTGGCAATGGTGTCCAAATTTTTTGTTCCATTTGTCCCCAAATTCACCTTTCACACATTGTCCTTACCAGTTAATTTGAACCCTGCAAGTACGTTGGACCAAATGCTGGATTTGAGGTTAGAAAATCTTAGTTCCAATACTGTTTCTGCCATATACTATTTTTTGTGGCATTTGCCAAGTCATTTTATCTCTCTGGGCCTCATTTTCCTCATCTGTAAAAAAAGAGGGGGCTGGTTTAGGTAATCTCCAGTTTCCCTTCAAGCTATATACCTATAATCCTTTATTGTTATCAGTATAGAATTAATAGTTGAATAAAATAAAAGGATTTATAGATAAACAAGGTCAGCTCATGTTGTCAACATACAACCCAAAGTTCATCAAAACTGTATAGCTCTGGAGTTCTGAAGAGATAATATTTTATTGTGTATATGCAATAAAAGCCCCTTGAAAGTCCTATAATTGTTTTGACCCCCTTTTTGAGAAACTGACTTAATAGTGTGCATTTTCCTGAATCATGCCATCATTGCTATGATGAGTTAAATATTATTCTATATCAAATACTGCACATTCATATCACTTCAGAAAAATATGTTAATAAAGTATATCTCTCACCCTTGGAAAAATAAGATTTTTTGCCAAAAATCCAAAGAGACTGCCTATTGAAAAAAAATAATTTTTTTAAGAATCAGAGTTTTAGAATTAGAAGAGGCCTTAGGAACTATGTTGTCCAACATTCTCATTTCATAGGGAAACAAGACAAGATTCTTTCATTGAAGTCTTTGCCCAAGCAAGAATCAGTATGATATTTACTGATTCACTCATTTAATGAGCATTTATTTATTATTGTGTACAAGACACTATGCTATATATTGAAAATGTTGATTCATTTTCAGTCATGTTCAACTCTTTTTTTCCTTCCTTTTTTTTCCAAATGCTTTATTAACTTCCGGTTTACATCATTCGTTTCCACCAGATTTTGAATTACACATTTTCTCCCCATTTTTCTCCTACCCATGTCCCCAAAATAGCGGTCCCACAGGATATCCCCTCCTCCAATCTGCTCTCTCCCATATCTTCCCCCATGTCCCCTTCGACTTTGCCAGTAGGGCGTGGTGGATCTCTATGCCCCAGAGCCTGTATATCTTATTTCCCAATTACATGTAAAATAGTATTAATAATAGTATATATATATGTGTGTGTGTATATATACATACATACATATATACATACATATATATATATTTTTTAAACATTTGGTTTTGAAGCTTTGAATTCCAGATTCATTCCCTTCCTCCCTTGTCACCCACCCTTACTGGGAAGATAAGCAGTTCAATATAGGTTGTATGTATGTAGCTAATGCCAAACATTACCATAGTAGATATATTATAAAAGACTGATTATATTTCCCTACCTCCTATCCCACCTCCCACTTGTTCTATTCTCTACTTTGGTCCTGTACCTTTCAAAAGTGGGTACTTCCAACTTCCCTCCCCCCCCCCCAGCCTGCCCTCCCTTCCATCATCCCCCTCTCATCCCCTTCCCCCCTACTCTTCTATAGGGTGAGATACCCTATTTAGTGTGTATGTCATTCCCTCCCTGAGTCAAATTCAATGCAGATAAGGTTGACCCATTCCCTTTTGCCTTCCTGATCTTCCCCTCCATTGTAACCATTTCCCTTGCCTCTTTTTTATGAAATAGTTTACCCCATTTTGTCTCTCCCCATCTGCTCTCATTATATTCCTCTCTCACCTCTTAATTTCACCTTTTAAGTATCATCCCTTCCTATTAAATTGGTCCTGTGCCCTCTATCTATGTATACCTGTCAGCATATATACATACATTCACATATGTATTCATATGCCTTCTATTCCCTTCAACTATTTTTATACTGAGAAAAGTTTCATCAGTTACAATTATCATTTTTCCATATAGGAATGTAAATAGTTCAACTTTGATAAGTTCCTTATGATTTCTTTTCCCTGTTTACCTTCTCATGCTTCTCTTGCTTCTTGTATCTGAATGTCAAATTTTCTATTCAACTCTGGTTTTTTCTTCAAGAATACTTGAAAGTCCTCTATTGCACTGAATGACCATATTCTCCCCTGAAACATGATACTCAGTTTTGCTGGGTAGGTGCATGTTCAACTCTTAATGACCACATTTGGGCTTTTCTTGGCAAAGATATTAGAGTGATTTTCCATTTCCTTTTCCAGCTCATTTTTCAGATGAAGAAGCTGAGGCAAACAGGGTAAGTGACTTGCCCAGGGTCACAAAGCTAGTAAGTGTTTGAGGCCAGATTTGAATTCAGGAAGATTAATCATCCTGATTCTAAGCTTAGTGCTCTATCAACCATGCCACCCCGCTGCCCCACATATTGTAGATACAAAGACAAAAACTAACTTGGTGGTATTTTTACCTTTTTTTCCAAACAATTTATGCAGTATTGGATTTATTTTTTAAACATTTGGTAGAATTCACTTATAAATCCATCCATTCTTGGGTTGTTTTTACCCCCTTTTGGAAGTTCATTTATGGCTTGTTCAATTTCTTTTTCTAAAATAGGATTATTTAAGTATTCTGTGTCTTGTTCTATTAATCTGGACAATTTGTATTTTTGCAAATATTTATCCATTTCATTTAGATTGTCAATTTTCTTGTCAAATGGTTGGGCAAGATAGCTCCTAATAATTACTTTTGTTTCTTCTTCATTGGTTATGAATTCACCTTTTTCACTCTTTTTATACTGGTAATTTGATTTCCTTCTTTCTTTTTCTTAACATTGAACCTATGGGAAATAGAGAGTTAGGTTCTTGCAACCACCAAAAACTGATCTTTTGCTATATACTTTTCTGTATACAGTTCTCTATAACAAAACATTAATTCTGCTAATATGCACTTTTCCTAACAAAGTACCCATGAAATACTCAATAAAATGTAGGGGGGAAGAGAAGCAATACCGGACTGGACAGGGAAGGCCAGAGGTGATCTCTTTTGGCTTTGGGGTTGAAAGGTTCCCCATGGAAAGCACATGCCTGGAAATAAGTCCCCAGCCCAATCGGGCCTTGGAATTCCTGCAAGGTGCGACTCAGTGTGTTAGGTGTGCTGTGCTGGCCAGAACAGTTGAGAGCCTGGTGGGACAGGCAGTGGAGGAAATGGGATGTGGGATGCACTCTGGAAAGCCTGCAAGACTGTGGGGGTGACCACCATCTCATTTGCCCACAAACTTAGCCACTTTTCCATTTTTTCAATTCCTTCATACCACATGTGAGAGCTTACTTTAGCACTTTCTGGAGCAAATTCATGAACACTTTGATGAATACTTTCCTTCTTTTTGCAGATATAAACTCTTGCACATTTAGTCTCATTTTTTTCCTCTACTGCACATAGCTGAGAATGTAGTCAAGGTTGCCAAAGAGAAAGTGAAAATGAGGTTACTAATGAAATCATGTGGATGCTTAAAATCACAAAACTTAAATATCCTAATGTTGAAGATTGCCTATAGCTATCAGACCTGTAGCTATATCCAGTAGGTAATTGGTAGTATAAGATTGGAGGTCAGGAGAGAAAATGATACTTAAATCTGGTGATCATCTGCATAGGGGTCATAGTTGAACTCATGTCAGTTGATTAGATCCCTGGGAAAGAGAGTCCAAGATAAAGCCTTGGGATATAATAAAATGACCATAATTGAAATTTTACTAGATTGGGGGTCCAGGATCTTCCAGTTTGCTTCATGATGGTCCTGGAAAGCTTCAATTACCCAGAGTCACCTGTGTTCCACAATGAATCAGATTAGTACTTTATTTGCTGAAAGTACAATTTATCTTCAACTTGGTGAATAGATTTTGTGACTGTACACTGAAGTTTGGTAATAACAATCATTGTACTTTGGGACTATCTTTTAATAAATACCCTTCCATACTTTAATAACTTTTTTTCAGTATAACACTATGATGGATCTGCGATCTCATGGGTATGAATACTCCTTCCACTCATTCATCCATTTATATCTCCTCATCTTGTTTGACTCTTGCCCATGTCCCATGAGTATGGGTCAGATATGATAGTTAGAAAAATAATATCTGTCTATAGATAGATAGAATTATCATGTCTCTCTGTGAGAGATACAGATCTATGCCAAGGATTATTAACCTTTGTTGTATCATGGACTCTCTTGGCAGTCTGGTCAAGCATAGACTCCTCAGAATAATATTTTTAAATGTATTAAAATAAAATACATATGATTGCACAGGAAATAGATTATATGGAAATATACTTATCAAAATATTTTTAAGTCCACAGACCCCAGATTAAGAACTACTAGAACATGAGGTAACAATCAATCTTTTACTTTTTACATGACAGGCCCACCACCTCTTTTCTGTTTATACATCTTTCTGATGATGTCTTTTATATCACTTATCCCACACTGTATTTTCTTCATACCATGGTGCAGCCTAATGATACTTATCATGTACTTCACTGTCCTTTGGTGACCTGCAACTTTAATTCCTTGAAGAATTTGGTATCCTCTGTTTTTTAGCTAAAAGCCATCACTGGGAGAATTTTGATGTCAAAAAAAAAAAAAAAGACGCACTTTTGTTTTAGGGAAGAAACTTGACATCATTTAAAGCATTTTGAAACTTCCCAAATGCAATTTAGCCCTCTCCTCTTCCTATTCAATTTTGGTCCCAGTTCATTGTGTGTCTTCAAAGTCTTCAAAGATGCACATACACATATGTGTGTATACATATATATATATACACATGCATATATACACATATATTTATACATACATATCTGTGTATTCACTGCTGGAATAGCCTACTTTAGACAGTAGGCCTTCATTACCTTACTTTTCCTAGTATAGATAGCTAGAATGACCTCTTTTGAAATATGGATATATCCTTTAGGAGGATCTACAGCATTCTAGGACTTGATATAACTAACATGTGCTCTTACTACCTCTAAGCAATCCATCTTGAAACTACTCCACTCCGACACTGGTCAGCATGTCTTCATGTACCTTGTTTGATATGAAAAATTCTGGTCATAAAACAAATTATTTCTTCAACATATGTTATATGTTTTTAATATATTCGTGGGAGAAACCTTGTCAAAGAAGGGCCTTTAGTACTTCAATTTTCTTTATCAAATTTAATGCATTTTTAATGGTCTCCAGAACTGTAGGATCTTTTATTCACTAATCCTTTTAGTCAATTGTGTTATAGTAAAGAAATGGTCTGCTTAAGAATATTGTTTGTGAAAGTTTGCCTATTTTCTTCAAACATCTTCATTCAAAACCCCTTTATGTATATTTGTATATGTATGTTTATGTATATATCCATATATACACATATATAAATATCTATAATTCTCAAAAAGAATTTTTAGAAATGAGAAAGTAGGCCTGTAGGTTGGCAATATAGAACAGTAGTTACAAAGTTGGTCCAGAACAGGGTGCTCAACTTCTCAGGGTTCCAGGCACTCTAAGATTATAAATTGCAGAGCATGCTCATCAACATTGGTAGAGGAAGATTCTATGTGGCGAGTTCTTTCTATCAATAAAATTACAGGTCCAGGGTGGAAAACAACAATGTAAGCAAGCTAAATTTCTAAGAAGGAAGATGGTATTTTATAATTGGGAGGATGTTTTAGAGAAATTTCTAAATTATCCCCAAAGCTTTAAAAGCAAGTACAGACGTAAGTGTTTTTACTCCTTTAAAGGAGTCTTCCATTGAATGCTTTGCTGCTGCTGTGCAATGAAATAACAGGAAAAACTCCATATCGATCATAATAGAAGCACAAATCATAGAACTATCATAAAAGTATGTTTTTAAAGGTCTAATTTCTATAGTGATAATATTTATTTTTCTTTATGTAATATTTCATAGTATGATAGGCTAGCTAGGGTATGTCCTTCCTTCTCTTCCATTCTTCCTCTTTCTTCAGTATAGGCTAGTTCCTTTGCTAAAAACTAGGAAAGCTCTCCCCAAACCTTGATTAGCCAAAGGGGCTGAGTCTCAAGCCACCTTATAGACCCAGCTTCCTGTTGGCCTCAGGTCAGGCATAACAAGGTTCCACTACTGCCTGAGTCACTCACATCTTGCCCAGGTAACTCCTGTTTCCATATAGTGGGATAGGGGGCCAGATCTACCTGAGTCAATTGCTGTATCCGTTATGATTATCCTTTTAATGCTATGTCAAAGTAAACATCCTTTCATTAACTGTAGACTGACCTACAAGTGTCTCATTTTGTTCTAGACTCAAACTACCAGAGGACCAATCTGAGGCAGGCTCAGCCTACTATACACACCTTAAAGGTTGAAAAGCCCTTGTTTTAAAGAGAGCAGACAAAACAATAGAAGGGAATTCTTGATTATTCATGAAGGATGTGCTTGCAAAAAGAATAAAATACAACCTAGAGTTTAGCTCACCCATTTTTAGTTAGATAAGAAATATAGTTAATAATTTTAGATTTTTTTCCTTGGGTTTTTAATCTTGAAATTTTCCTTAAAACCAAGAAAATAGGATTATGGACCAAGCAATAAATGTTATACAGAAACAACAATATAAATGAAAAGAATGAATTTAGTCCAAACACAGGGGAAAAAATGACACCTTTTTATCTTTTAACAACAACAAATAATCTATGTTTTCAAACGTTTGAAATTACTGATACAAATAGAGTTTAGTTTCAAACATTCATGATTGATCCCTATTGGCACAAGTTTTATCTATAATAGAAATCAATTTGTGACAAACTCTTGATCTCTCAATGGAATTAAGTGTTAATGTTTGCTGGAACTTATGTGTAAAATACACATTAAGGAGGTGTTCAAAAATATTTATATCTAATCTGTATAAATTGAATTATTAGATTTCACTTGAAGTGTGAACATCATCATTCATGTAGTTTTAGAGACATTGAAGAATAATAAATAATTGGAGATCCCATCCTTAATAGACTTCCTTTCAAAAACATCTTTAAATGAAAAGAGTAGAACCTCATTTCCAATAAAACAGGTTTTCTGCTTAGTTTGAGGTCTCTGTCCATGGTCTTGGTGGTGGTAGATCATCTTCCTGATGCAGAGAGAAGAGGAAGAGACTGATATTTGCTTGATAGTTTCCTAAGGATACCCTGCAGCATATATTAACATGCACTGGTTTCTGGAGTCTCGGTTTTTTCCATCAATAAGCAGAAGTGGCATTTTCCTGAAATAGTCGATGATATCTGGCACTGACAAAAAATCCTGAGGGTTTAAAAACAGGGAATGTTCAGGATTAGAATTAATAGCATGAACTGAGGTAAAATGACTCCTTAGGCTTGGTAAGTACCAGTAATAGGGAACCTGTCACATTTGTGATAATAATACTAATAGTCTTCTGTTTAGCATTAAACTCTTAGCAGAGCATCTTGAATAAATCTTATTTTCCCATCAATCTCCAACAAACCACTCACAATAAACAAAAAAGAAATTATTTTTGAACCCTGTGTGAGCTGTTAGCTTCCTTAAAGCTTATGGCCATTGCTCCTTGTAATACAGGTATTTATTATTTCTCCCTCAATAATAGTATTGTTTTGGGTAAAGATAGATTGACTAGATATTGGGAAACCAGGTTTCTTAGTCTACTAACTATTATCTAGACATATGGCCTTAAGCAAATTATTTAACCTCTCTGTCTTGGTTTTCTACTCTTAGACTGGGGATAGTAATAACTATCTCATTACCCCTCTAAATATAATATTAGGTGAGAATATTTATATAAAAGAGATTTGAAACTTAAAATGTTCTATAAATAGTATAAGATACTACTATTACTATAATTAGTTTAATTCTTAGTCCTAAAAATAATTTAATGAAATTTTAAAAAATTTATTTCCCTCATGTAGGACTGGATCTAGTTTTAATAACATATTCAATAACTTATATAGTACTTTGCTAGTATAAAGCATTTTACAATATATTCTTTCATTTAATCTATACAGCAACCCTGTGTTAAAGATATAAAAATGTTATTATCTCCATTTTTCAGCTAAAAAAATGGAGGCATAGAAGTTGGAGTGATATGACCAGTGCCACAGTGCTACTAAATGACAGAGGTAAGACTTGATTCTTTGCCTTCTGACTCATGTCTGTTCCCCCTCTACCCCACCATTATGCTATGCTGTTTCTTGGAAAACATTTAGGTTATCTACACATTCATGGACTCAGATATTTGATCAAATTTTATTTAATGTCCATCTACATGGCAGTTACAAAAATGCTTCTGACACAGATTGATAATGTTATAGGCATACCATTTTATATTCTGAAACTATTCAGTGTTCTCAACTTTTGGAACAAATTGTCATGTCTAGGATGGGGAGGGAGAGAGCAGTTAGGTACTTTCTATGCAGGATAAGTCCAATATCTACAAATCCCTCAATTCCTTTTCTGCAAATAACTGATTGACAGAGGCACCAGACAGTTGTAGGTAGAACCAATCAAGTGGCTCAATAGAGAGGAATATCTGAGTTCAGATCCTGCCTCAGACTTGTACTACTTCTGTTATACTGGATAAGTCACCCGTCTATATCCTCATCAGTGAAATAAAGGGGTTTGAACTCTGTGGCTTCTAACCTTCCTTCTAGCTGTAATTCCATGGTCCTCTGATAAGTGACAAGCCTGGGAACTTCAGCCATAGGGAAGAATAGGAAAAACCACTTGGACAATTTTAAGATAAGAAAACCCCTTTGTTAGGAAAAACAAACATCTTCATAATTACCTAATTAGCAATTCTGCATCATATTCATGTGACCTTCTCTTAACTCTTCTATGAAAGCCTTTGCATGTGGCTTTGGTTTGTTTGTTTTTAGAAAGACCTAAAATTGTAGAAATTTGGAGTAGTATAACTATTAATTATAGAGATTGGTTAAAAAAAACCAAAGAATATTTGTGTTTCATAGTGCAATGTCTGGCACATAGTAAGCACTTAGTAAATGCTTTATTTGATCTAATATTTGCCTCACAGAATGAATTACAAAGAATATGTCGAGTATTTTGCATTTCATGATTCCATATTATTTATTTTTTTCTGGAAATTAGTCCAAAAAAGAGAAGTCTGAGAAGTTATTGTAAAAATGTTCATTTACCTCTTTCCCTCGAAGCCCAGTTCCCAATAAGTAAACTTGACTTTCCTCATTGTAGCGAATTTGAATGTTATACACTTTATTTTTGTACAACACCATGAGCACATATGGGTTGGTAACTGTTTTCTTAGAGCTGTCTCTCACCAGGAAAGTGCCATCCTAAAAGGAAGTGTCAAAAGAAAATTTTATTATGATGTTAGAAATAGGTGTCAGTATTTCTGTAGCACTGCTATCAAGGGGCAAACATCTAGGATTCAGTAGAAGCTGTCAATAGAGAAATCACAAGGGAAATTCAGACTCCCGAACTGTAGGCAAAATCTCTACATTTTATGAGTTTTATTATTGGGTTCATTTACCCAATGAAAAAATATAGTGCAAACCATTGCAGAGGGAATGACAAAACCAGCTCCCTTGAAATCAGTTCACCAACAAGGACCCACTTTTAAAAATATTAAAGATTTAGCTGGGGGATGAAGGGATAGAGAGCCAAGAGAGAGCAGGAAACTGATATTGATTTCAACCACTAGAAATCATCTGATCTGAATCTAGCATTTTTATGGCATATTATCTACATCTACATCGCAGTTGGATTTTAAAAGGATGACATCTCACAGAGCCTTGGTTCAGTTACTTTGATTTGCTTCTGTGAAGAAAAGGTCTAACCTCATGGGGAAGATTCAAGAAATGTGTCATTTATTCAGCAAACATTTGTTAAGTACTAACTAGTTTCCAAGCACTGTCCTAGGGGCTGAGAGAATACTAAGCCAATTTTAAAAAATGACACTCCATAATCATCAGAGTGTCAGAATTTGAGTAAGTTAAGGGTTATAGAGAGCAACTTTTTTCCCCAATTATTCCTTAAATCAAATGAGAGCTATTTTTTTTGTGTGTGAAAAGAAGATCTAGAGTAAATGCCATACTTGAGAAGGGAAGTGATACTAGTTGGATTAGTTTATTTATCAGCCTACATCTCTGTATGATCCCAGTTGGTAGTCAAATATAAATAATCAGTTCATTAAATGGAAAATTTCAGTTTTGACTGAATTGACTTGGGAGTATTAAGTAAGCACAGATTAGAATTATGCTTAATTTTCTATTTTGTAAACTTTTCCAAATTATATGATGGCTAAAAGTGTATTCATTCCTCCTCTCCCAACCCCATCCCTAGCAAATGTTAGCACTGTACCTTGTTTATTTTCCTGAGAGCAGTTTCTGCTTCTGTTCGAGTAATATATGATACATACCATTCATTATTCAATGAGTTCTGAAATTTTTAAAAGAAAATTTGCAGATGAATAAATGGTGCTGATATTGCTAATATAGCAGAGTGAAAAATTATGAAAAATTAAATGCTACTTGGTCCCACACAGCTTTATGTATATGAATCAGCAAAAAAAAAAATTCCCGATAAATTGAAATGTTTTATTTACAAAATGTGGAATTGTTTCATTTTTAGAAATGTAGGGTGAAGAACTATATCCTAAGGAACTGGGAAAGTACTAACATATATACATATGTACATATATGCACACAAATATATATGTATACATATATATATATATATATATATATATATATATATATATATATATATTTGTGGGTGTGGATGTGTGTTTGTCATGGTCCCTACATCCAAGGAAATTTTAGTCTCCTAGGGAAGTTTAGTTAATAAAAATCATGACATTCTATATTTATCAGAGTTTTAAGAATTTGAATAAGTTCAACCGAATGCATTTCATTTGTACTAACTTTCACCATGACTACTATGACAAATATAAATATGAATTAGCATCCACTTGATAAAGAACTTTGTTGTTGTTAAGTCATTTTCAGTTGTGTCCAACTCTTTGTGACCCCTTTTGGGGTTTTCTTGGCAAAGAGACTGAAGTTGTTTGCCATTTCCTTTTCCAACTCATTTTACAAATGAAGAAACTGAGGCAAATAGGGTTAAGTGACTTGCCCAGGGTCACACAGCTAGTAAGTGTCTGAGGTCATGTTTGAACTCAGGTCTTCCTGACTTCAGACCCACTGTGCCACCTAGCTGCCCAATGTAGAACTTAAAGGCTCCTATTATAGACACATATACATTTATGTACATACAAGCATGTAAGCAAAGATGATGAAACTAGTATAAAGAATTAAGTATTCTGTCCAATACCACAAGCCTGTAAAACTATAGAAATAGCTATTTTTATTTTTTGATGGGAGGGAACAAGACTCCTCTCTGTGTCAGAAGGGCTTTTTATTTACCCAAATTTGGATGAAATGCAAAGAAATACAGGTAGAAAAGAATTCATTTTTTTCCTTTCTGCATCTGGAATCCCCTGTTAATTTTTATTTTGTTTTATAAATTCAGCCACAAAATAATTTCAAGACTATAGAATACTGGTGCAAAACTCAAATAGAAACAGGGGTTACTAACTTTATATAAGAATCCCTGTGGGCTCATATTGATTTAGAAGATCACATACTAACATTATCTAAATTTTGATTCATATTGTTAAGTACCTCTCCATTTCATTTTTTTTTCAGAGGGGGAGGGCAGGGCAATTAGAGTTAAGTAACCTGTCCAAGGTCACATGGCTAGTAAGTATTAAGTGTCTGAGGCCATCTCCATTTCATTTTGCTCTGGTTCTGAGGGCATTTGAAAGTGTTGCAGTGGGTGTTTGACACCTCTGTTATTGAAAATTAAAGTGTATTCAAAAGTAGTCATACAAAGAATGACTTGAGGGTCATTCTACCTACCTCTTCATCCCCAAGAGATGATGGTAATTGCCTGATTGGAACTGGTAAGGGTCTTCCCTCAGCTGGACCTCTAGATGGTGGTCTGTTGATAGCACCTTCAAAATTATAGATTAAAACTTATCAAGATAGTCTATTCACTATAATATTTTCATATTTCTGTTAAATAATATTTTGTTTTCCTCAAATACCATTTAAACTTTTCTGATGTATATTCCAGAAGACAGTGATAAAATATTTTCTATAATCTAGAAACCATATTATCTGCTCAGATGACACAGTATAATTTCCTTTATCACAGAATGAAGAACATCTAATCTACAATGATCTTCCAGATGTTTTTGTTTTAAAGCTACTAGTAATACAAGATAGTAATCATTTTGATCACATGCAAATGAAGATTACGTAGCATTTTTGAGGGGACTGGTCTTTTACATAATACCTAGTACTACTAAATATTTTAACTGTTACAGTAGTAATAATGCAGTAATAATACTTATTAAAGTTATTTTTCATCATTTTATCCAAATAAAAGTTGTTAGCCCAAGCAGCATAGAATTATCTTTGACAGTGTGTTTCAAAGACACTAGTTATTATTCTGTTGTTGTTTTCATAGCAAGCCTATCATCTCATTCTTCTCTAAATTTAACAGTAAGGTGGATTAGTAAATAAAACATTGGACTTTTAGAATATCTTGTATTTAGGAAAATCCTTTATAAATTGCAAAGGGTCATAGAAATGTAAATTTTTTCTAAACTTTCCTGTTTTAATTCGATCTTAACAAAGGCACTTCGCTATGCATAGTATAACAGAAAGAGATGCTTGTACATGAAGCTGCATTCTCTGTCTTCAGGTCAGAAATCTCTATTATACTCAGCTCACTTTTATCTGTAAGTGTATAATAAATTCAAAATGTTTCTTTCCAAGTTGTGCTGTCCCTGATTTCTGACCTTCTTTCTGTCCTGTTCTTTTCTGCAATTGCAAAACCTCTTCTCTCTCTCGCCCTTCCTCCCTTCCTTCTTCTCCTCCTCCTTTCCTTCCCTTCCCTGTCCTTTTTTTTCCTCTCCAGTCTACCAGGCAATGCTCTCCCATCTATAACTCTCAGTACTCAGCACCATGCTTTGCACATAATAAGTACTCGATCAATGCTGTTTCACTCATTTATGAAACAGGAGGAAATTTGGAACAGGTATCCAAGCACAGAGATATTTGTGAGAACTGTCTGTATGGAATGCAAGAGACCAGTTCAATAGTGATAATAGTTCCTTCTTAATGCAGATATAATGAGAGATTATAATGACATGGATTGCCTCAATATGGCAGATACATTTCAGAGAAATTTCTTCTTATGGTTTCCCCATTAATATTTACTACACGGGACATCTCCCTCCTGTCTACTAATTTAAATCCTACCCATCCTTAAAGAGGTTGAAATACTATATTCACACGGAATTTTAGAATTGTATAGAACTTTAGAGATTATCTCCTCCCCTCCATTTTACAATAGCAGCAAGTGAGGCACAGAGACATTAAATATCTTGCCCAGGGTCATTTAAGTAGTAAGTAACAGAATTCAGACTAGAACTCAGATCTTCTGACACCAGCCCCATATTTCTCCTTTTTTTTTCAGCTGTTAAAATACTTACAGCCTGTAACACACAGACTAGTCATGCAATTCAATTACATTCAGAAAGCATTGAATGAGACCTATGCTAGGTCTTGTTTATATAGAATACATTATTATCTAGTATTGTTTTATAGTTATTTCAAAAAGATTAATATTTTTTCTCAACCAAATTATAATATTCTTGGAATTAGTAACTGTTCTTAACAATTCAATTTACAAAAAAACATGTATTTTAAAATGTGTACAACTTACAAAATGTAATTATAATAATAACAATTTTTATTTTTAGGACATTTTCTTCGTTCCTCCGAAATAGGTAAAATATGTCATTCTCAGTTTGGAGATGACAAAATAGGCTCAGGTTAAGTGACTTGCCCAAGGTCATACAGCTAGTAAGTGTGAGAGCCTAGATAAGGACCCATCTCTCCTGAATGCTGTTGAATTCAGTATTCTTTCCACAACAGCACTCTGACTTCTAATACTTGCATATATAACCATGAAATAGAATATAAGTGCTGTACAACAGGTGCAAACAGATGTTCTATTGTTTGCATAGAACCATGCTAGATGCCCTAGAGGCTATATATGAAAAATAAACATTTGTTCCCCAACACAAGTGTATTCAGTTTTTACTCTGTTTCCCTCTCCATCCTACCTATGATTTCATCAGTACAGACAGTTCTTGGTTTTGAAATTCCCTTCAGTAATAAAAATCAGTGCCTTCTCAGATTTATAGTTTTAGATTTGCCTTGGGCATGGAAGATCTTGTGACTTGCCCTGTGTCATACAGCCGGCTTATGTCTGAGCCAGGAGTTGGATTCAGGTCATCCTGATTCCCAGGTCCATCCTTTATCCAGTATACTATATTGGTATACCCCTCAGTTGCAGAATATTACACATCATATGTAAAATAAGACAACGCATGTATATTATAGGTATGTAGCACTGTATGTGCTATTTAACCATTTATATTCTCTCATATTATAATGCTTTTTTATTTTTGACAGGTTTAGTGAGATCTTTTTTTTTAAAGGCTGTATCAAAATGCCCATTGATAGGCTAAACATTATATTAATACCAGGTCAGATACTTGGAGCTAAAAATTCATCAAACCTAAACCTCTGTGGGTTCAAGGATATTTAAATGCCCTACCTGATTTTAATATAATGTTACCTCAGTCTGCCAGGGAGCCTTTTGTTGCAGTCATTATTTAAAAGAATTGGTCTTCCTTTTCAACAAGTTTGCAAAACTATACTGTAGTTAAAAGAAAAAGTCTACTGTAAGCCTAGAAGTATGGTAGCAACTACCAAAGAAGTTCTAAACCACAGGCATACCTTTTGACAAGTATGGCAGCATTGATGCGCTTGTAGGAAAATTGCTGTGGAGACAGAATTAAAGGTAAATAAAACAATGGGTGGGGTTGTCAGGGTAGAGGGAAGGGAAACAGTGAAAATCCTACTCCATTTATATCTGCTTACCCTAAATTCAAGGAACACAGTAAAGAAGGGATGAAGACTACTTGAAATGCTTATTCCAGGGTGGCCTATTCCAAGGTCTTCTAAATATTATAATAAAAGCCTGACAAACTAATTACTGGGTGTAATCCGCTGCCTCCTGCTGGCATCCTGTGACTTTTTGCCTCTGACTTTTTTTTAAGTAACAACTAGAAAAGTACAGTTGTTATTCTGACCCTTGATATGTTTAAACTGTGATGGATTAGACAGCAACTGTTCCAGTCACATCACTTACTATCTATGGTACTTATTGTTTATCTGTTTTATTTCATTTTCCCATTTCAAAATGTAAGAGCTCCCTCAGCTCCTTGGGCATTAAGGTGTGTGCATGTGTGTGTGTGAAGCTTTCAAATGTTGCTAAATTGTTTACCTCTTTTTTTTTTTTCAAATTCCTCACTTCTTTTCCCAGGTGTTAATTCTATTGTTAGGGGAATGATAGAGGCCATCAGCATTGCCAAGTTGGGAAGCAAAAACAGTGTAACACCAGGACTGGCCTGCATCGTGGTCAGGGGTTGACTTCATTGACCCCAGCTATGATCCATGTCCCCATTAACCCACCTGGCACAACCTCTTGGCCTGGGAAGTTGTGCCCCACCATGCTCTGGAAAGGCAACAGACATCACATTAGCTCAAAACCTATGAATAGGCAATGATGGAGACAAACCTTGTTGTGATTGGCCCAGGCATACTGTTAGATCCTGATTGGGGAAGTTTGGATGGTGGCTTGATGGATCTTGAAGGGAAAGTGTTGGAAGTGAAAGAGGGAATAGCTGGATGGGGGAGTGGCCTGTGGGGCCCTATAGTGAAGAGAAAAGAACTGTTAAGATCGACATGAATAAACTATTCACAAGGGTTATCTACAGTGCTCATTCATTAACACTTCTGCTTAAAGTGCTAGAACTTAAACAAGGCTGGTGCAGGGAGTGATAACAATGGGAAACACTGCCTCTAATTAGATGACGTTAGATCTAAAGATGTGGCTCATCCGTTTTGGCTAGTTCTCCCTCTTGGAATGCCTAAGTAATATAACTATCAAGATACAATTTCATGTAAGCGTTCATTTTAAGTTCTCTTGGTATGCTTCATGTTCCATATCACACAGTATATTTCTCCTTTGCCTCTGTTATTGCTGTTGCTCTCCATTTCAGTCTGGTCTGACTTTTTGTGGCCCCATTTGGGGTTTTCTTGGCTGGAGCATTTGCCATTTCCCTCTCCAGCTCAATTTACAGATGAGGAAACTGAGGAAAACAGGGTTTAGTGACTTGCCCAGGGACACACAGTTAGTAAGTGTCTGAGGCCAGATTTGAACTCAGATCTTCTTGATTCCAGCTGCCCCATGACTCATTAGGTTGGTAGAAATAACCATCTATTTTCAGAAATAATTAAATGTTCAAAAATTTATTATACTTCTCTACTAATTCTATCTTGATTCTTGGCATGTATGTTAGATAGGATAAGTGTAGACATTTGAGATTTTTTTTAACTGCCAAGCAGTATACTTGTTTTAATAATTGCATTGCAAAATTCAGAAATCCAGCAACATTACCCATAAACTCAACAATTTTTTCTTGTTGACCCAATTAAGGGAGATGCCATGGTATAATAAATTAAGAAGAAGCCTTGGAATCAAGCAGGCCTGGACCTCACATATTAGCTGTGTAACCATGGGCAAATCACTTAACTTCTATGCCCTAGGCCAGGGCTTCTTAAACTTTTTCCATTCGGGGACCCCATCAGCACTTCTTAAACCCACATGGGGTCACCATCCACAGTTTAAGAAGCTCTGCTCCTAGGCAACTCTCTAATATTTTAAGTTTCTGATGAAGTCTGCATTGCTGGAAAGAATTTCCGTATAGGCAATCCCATGCTGATGAAATTATAGGTTCAGCCTCCTTCCTCACCTAAAAGAATAATAAAATTATTTTGTCTACTTTCATTTTATATCCATATGTCTATCTAACATAACGTGGCAATCATCAGACCTCTACTTCGCCTATATGAAATATATTTATTTGAGGGAACATTTGGAAAGATGAAAGGGAATAATTTAAGTGAGATTTTCTTTACATACCATCATCTTCTTCCTGGAGTGGGGAGGAAAAGGAATAAGATATTATTCTTTCAGTGATATGAAGTTCCCAAGGCATTGCTATCTTATTGCTATTTTATGAGGATCAACCAATCTTTTTTTCTAAATGAGCATCACATTAATTCACATTAAGTATATTATGAAGAATAGCAGGATTTTCTATCAAGATTTAGAAAGTGGGAAAAGTCAGTATCTCTATCTTTGTGATATCTCATTCATTGTTCTCTGGGCTTCACTTCTGACTCTCTAGACTTCTTTCTTTAATAATTAATAGCTACCATGTCTATAGTACCTACTTTATGTAAGGCATGGTGCACACAATTTTACAAATACTATCTTATTTGATCCCCACAAAAACCCTGGGAGGTAGATACTATAATGGTCGCCATCTTACAGTTGAGACAACTGAGAAAAACAGAGGTTAGGTAACTTGCCCAAGGTCTCACAGCTAGTAAATATTTAAGATTGGATTTAAATTCAGGTTCTTCCTGATTCCAGATCTTATGCTCTATACATGGTGCCACCTAATGCCTATTATAATCAGTAATCATCATAATAATGACCAGTAATAGTCATTATTTGTATGTGGAAAGCTTTTTAATAAATATAATTGTTATTGTTGTTAGTAGTTGCTAGGTGGTATAGTGGATAGAAAGCTGGGCCTGGAGTCAGGAAGAACCTGAGTTCAAATCCAGCCTCAGATACTTACTAGCTGTGACCCTAGGCAAGTCACTTAACCTCCATTTGCCTCAGTTTCCTCAGTCATAAAATGGGGACCATTATAGCACTTCCCTCTCAGGATTGTTGTGCAAATCAAATGAGATATAAGCACAGTGCCAGACACCTAGCAGGTACTTAATAGAGGATTATTTCCCTGCTTCCTTGTTTTATCTTTAATTGTGTAAAGAGACTAAATTTAGCCTGAGAAAGAGCAGAGTCCAGAAAATAGACAGTAATGGGGTGAAAGTAGTGTATAGTTTGCCCAAGACATGCTTCATGAAAAATACAGCTCTACATAGTTATGTTGACCTTCTTTTTAATATTACACTGATCTTTAAAGACAATACCTTTGCTATCATGAATTATCTCATTTCTTGCTGCATATTTATAAGGACTAAGCTGAACCAGTTGACAAAAGCATTCTATGTATGTATTTTTATGTCCTATACTATACCAAGCATTCAAGAAAAGGCTTGTCCTAAACATTATCACTAAGCTCATCAGGGTAAAAATGAAGGAAATAAACATTTATTAAGCACCCACTTACTGTGTACTGGGGCAGCTAGATGGCACACTGGGTAAAGTACTGGGTCTGGAGTCAGGAAGACTCATCTTCCTGAATTCAAATCCAGCCTCAGACACTTACTAGCTGTGTGACCCTGGACAAGTCACTTAACCCAATTTACCTCAGTTTCAAAATCTATAAAATGAGCTAGAGAAGGAAATGGCAAGCCACTCTAGAATCTTCACCAAAAAAAACCTCAGATGGGGTCACAAAGAGTCATACACAACTGAAAAAAGGCCCTACAACTACTATGTGCTGTGCTAAGTGCTTTACAAATATTATCTCATTTGATCCTCAAAACAACCCTGGGAGGTAGGTTCTGTTCTTATTTCCCTTTTACAGCTGAGAAGGTCAGGAAGGTCAGGTTACCACAGACAGAGGTTTAGTGACTTTCCCAGGGCCACACAGCTAGCAAGAATCAGAACAGATTTGGATCCAGGTTTTCCTAACTTAGACCCTGAACTCTGTCTACTACACAACCTAGCTGCCCCTAGGTCAAGTATAGTTCTCAGGAAAGAACAAGTGAAGAGTTGTAGACTCATAGTGTCCCCTTTGCACATGATAGGGCTCCCTAGAACATCATCTTCCTTTAATCATGCCACCACGCTCCCTGAGAATATATAATGACTTCATATTTTCCTACCACATTGCTTAAATGTTTTTGTCTGGATTCATAGTCTGTGTCGACCCTTCTCTTGTAAAGGTTTATTAAGCTTTATCTCCTGCAACCACTGCTCCACCCCCATCCCACTTAACATGTTGCTATTGTTTTAAATGTTCACCAAATACCATGCTTGTTCCTATTTTTTATCATGCTATCCTCTCAGCCTGTTTTTCCTCCTCAGTTTAATTAAATCCTTCCAGTTGTTCAAGACTACTGGCAGAACCATAACTAGATTGGGGAGAATGGGGCTTTGTCTCAAAGCACCAAAATGTAGCATAATTCTAAAACATGCTTTTATCCTCCCAAACATCTAGTCTTTAGCAACAAAGAGGGAGTCCCAGGTAATGCTTTTGTTCCCCTTGGCAACCATACCTCTACCTTCCCTCCTACCTGCCTCTGGTTCAAAAATCGCTAATTCCTACTCTACCCATCACCTGTGTAAGGTTTAGGTGACCTCCTAAGGCCCCTTCCTAGCTCTAACATGACATGGTTCTAATTCAATAGCAGCTAAAAATAAATTTTGCTGAATAAATAACTTTTTTGACCATTATTCCTATTGGTAACTAAAGACTTCTAGTCAAGTATATATCGATCTCTAACTCTCAAAGTACTTGTATCACAATTCAGAACTCAATTAAATTAAATCTGGTGATATTCCTTGTTTTTTTTTTAAGCAATTGGGGTTAAGTAACTTGCTCAAGGTTACACGGCTAGTCATTATTTATGCGTGGGTGCTCATTTTCTGAGGCCGGATCTGATCTCGGGTCATCCCAACTCCGAGGCCGGTGCTCTTACTCACTGCGCCACCTAGCCGCCCCTTTTAGGGCAATTGGGGTTAAGTAACTTGCCCAAGGTTACATGGCTAGGTTTTTGTTTGTGTGGATTAAGTGTTGGAGGCCTGCTCCTAACTCAGGTCCTTCTGACTCCATGGCGGGTGCTCTATTCACTGAGCCACCTAGCCGCCCAAATTCCCTAATTGTTTTAAGCACACCAGTCTTATCTTTTCAAATAGATTATCTTCTGCTTAACAGTTTTGTGGTTGTTGAGTCATTTCAGTTGTCTCCAACTCTTTGTGATTCCATCTGGGGTTTTCTTGGCAAAGATACTGGAGTGGTTTGCCATTTCCTCCTCCAGCTCAATTTACAGATGAAGAAACTGAGACAAAAAGGGTTAAGTGACTTCTTCAGGGTCACACAGCTAGTAAGTGTATAAGTAAATAAGGCCAGATTTGAATTCACAAAAATGAGTCTTACTCTAGGCCTGACACTCTATCCACTGTGCTATTATCTAGCTACACATTAGAAATACTGACTTAATACTCTGTACATGGCCCATCCCCACTACCCAGTATAAAGCACAGCCTGGAGACATAGCAGGCACTGAATAAAAACTTGATTGCTTGATTAATTAAATTAATCATTCTCTGGGTAACCCACAGCATAAGCTGTATATTTGGCCTTTTCAGGGGTCAGGAGGGCACAGCAAAGACCTTGAAAATTTGGGCATGTGGCCTAGGATCATGGCAATTCTCCCAACCTGCTTCTGAGAGACTGCTCTTGTGTTGTCTAGTATGAATTGATGGTCCTACCCCCACCCCCATTCCCCAGTGACTTATGATAGATTTTACTGTATATTATATTGACTTACATCTCCTCTTCTGTCTGCTTCCCATCCATGCCTGAAAATGAATTTAGAAGAATAAAAAGAATTAGTTTCTTCCCCATGGAAATGATTGGAATTTGAATGATCAAGTTTTCATTTTTGGATATTTAAGTTTAAATCACTAGGAAGCTAGCTTGTTTAAATTAGTTGAAATGCAAAACAAAACCACTGAGGGAAGTGAGGGGTGGGGGGAGCATAGAGTTTGTGTATAAGGAAAGTTGCAGCAATTAATTTCTCTGTCAACATGATGGGCAATAAGAAGAAAGTCCTCTTTAGAGCTGTCAGTGGAAATAATAGCAAAAAAAATCTGTTTATCCAGCCAACCATAGTTTCTGTTGCTATTGAAATAGAATCATGTCATGCTGGAGCTAGAAAGGCACCTTAGGGATCACCTAAACCTTATTTTACAGAAGAGAAAACTGAGATAAATAGATATCAATTGAGCTGCCCATGGTCATACACTTGGTTGTATTAGAGCTGGAGCTAGAACCCAGGCAACTTGATTTCTAGGCCAGGGCATACAAATCGTACAGAAAAGATATCCCTCAAAACAATTGGAAAGATTTAAAATAAACATCCTCCTTCCTTGACAACATTATTAAGTCCCAGACCATGTTCCCTTACAGTGTGAAGGGAAAAAATTAGAAAAATGCCACTGTACAGTGGATTTTCCACACTGATTTAGACTCATTTTCCCAGAGCAACACTGCAGCATTACAAATTTTGCACCAGCTGCCTAAAAGTCATTGCCAACATTTGTATTTCGTGGAGATTGCTGCTCTGAGATAGTAGAAGAAGCTTTGGACTAAGAAACAGAAAACACCATGGACCTCAGCTCTACCAAGGGATTTGTATAAAGCTTCTTGATCTTGTTCAAGTTAACTAAGAGGGCTTCAGTATTTTCATTTGTAAAATGAGGGGGGATTGTATGAACTGCTCATCTCCTTTACCATTCATACCCCTAAAAAATGTACCAGAGACTTGTCTTCAACAAAAGAGGCACCACTACAATATATTCAAAAGCATTGCAGGTTGGACAGGGGAGAAAGCTCCTGTAGGGAATGAGAGAAGGACATGTACCCAAGTTATTTCTACCACCACAAGAAGAGAAAATGATGGCAGTAGGCCGCATGAACTGGATAGGAGGCTTTGCTAGAAACATTCTGAGAAAAATGTCACTGTTGGGAATGCTATCTTCAAAAAGCACAGTGATTCACGTTATATTGATTGACTCTTTATTTTCCTATTTGTCAGGGATTTTTTTTTCATCTTTCTCTTTCTTTCTTTTTTTTCATCTAGGCTAGGTTATTTTATATCTGACTTTTAGAGTCTGAACATTTCCCAATCTCCAACCTCAAAAACATGCCATTTAATACAAAATGGCTTCCATTATTTTTCTTTTCATGTTATTGGTTGTATGTCAGACATGTTTTTAAAAATTATCTTCAGTTCTATGACCCTCATGCTCTACTAGAAAGGTAAACTTACTTTGGCACAGGTGGCTTCTTAAAATTTCTCTCAGGTTTTTCTGCATGTGGCAAAGGAGGCTTTGGTATCTTAGGCAAGTGATCTCCAGCAGTCCTGTGGTATTTAGAGACCAGATATATTAAAGAAAGTCAACTGAATACTATGGGTTAGAGTTCTATAACATGTACATCTTAATCTCCCAAGTATTCCCTTCTACTTACCTCAGTGCAGGAGCTAAAGGCTGCAAAATACAATGAAAGATGTATCAGAATCTTTGGTATGTTCCATTGGATGAATATGCATTGTGCTGTCTTAAGATAAAGGATGTCTTACCTTATCAGGAAAAATTGGTTTTTTCCCTGCAAATTACAAATGAAAAAATTGTTCATGTCTTGAATTCAATTCACAATTCTCTAACTCAGACCTAGAAACAATCTGATGCATGGCCAAGCATTTTCAGCCAAATGACGTAAGTGTGAAAGTTTCAAGTATGGAAGCATTTTTCTTCAGATTAAGCCCATTAGAGCAAGTAAACAAAGTACTTCAAGACCTTCTTGTCCAACTTCTTCATTTTACAGAAGAAGAAATTGAAGTCCAGGGACAAGGATGGATTTGTGCAAGGACACATAGTTTTATATGAATGCAAAGAACACTGTGGTTCTAGTATTACCCAACCATCTATAAATAGGATTTTCTGTCCTTCTTTCATTTTTTTAAATCCCTAATTTATTGACTTGTGGTACTGAACCTGTAGTCATAAGACTCCAGTTCTTATGTGAATGTGCCACTTATTATTTGAGTGACCTTGGGCAAGTCACTTAACTTATCTAGGTCTCAGTTACCTCATCTGTAATATGAAGGGGGCTGGAATAAATGACCTCTAAGGTCATTCCCAACTCTGTGTCTATAACTAGCCTTTTTTCTTTTTGTGTCTATGTCTTCAATAAATCTATTCAAGTTTTCAGTTGTGAACCCTCAGCCCAGTTAAAAATGCATTAGCAGCAGTATCTTCAATATTCACAGGGTTAGAAGGATACTTCCCCATAAAAATAGAATTCTAAACTTTTTTAGTTACTAATTAAAACAGAAAGTGAAGGAGTTTTTCTCTGCTGAAAATGGGAGAAAATGGAGGGGCAGAGTCAAGATGCAGGAGTAGAAACAGGACTTCCCCACAGTTCCAGCTCCCACCTTCCCCAATTTATGTAAAAGGGGACTCTGAACAAACTTTGGAGCTACAGAACCCACAAAATGACACAGATAAGCTAACCTCCCACTGAGGACAGCCCTGCAGCCCAGCAGGGAGCAGCCAGTGCAGCACTCTGGGAGCTGACCCCAGCCCCACATGAGCCAGAGGTTTTAGCCCAGGGCAGGCCTCACCAGCAGCTGGCTGGAGGGACTCCAGAACACCAGCAGCTGTGGCATTTCCAGAATTATCAACACATAGATGCTAAGGACAAAGTGAGAGGTCAGTGCCCTTTGGACTTTGGGACCCAATAGTTGGGAGTACATCAGCCTCTTCCCCATAGGGTGAGAAGCCACTGAGGAGCCATGGCTCATGCTAGGCAACTTCAGCTCCTGGCCTGTAGATTGTAGGGGGACTGGGTGACCAGTCTGGGGGGTAATCTCTCTTACTTTAACCTTCTGGGATCTGGATTGCTACACATGTACAACCTATATTGAATTGCTCATCTTCCCAGTAAGGGTGGGTGACAAGGGAGGAAGGGAATGAATCTGGAATTCAAAGTTTTAAAACCAATTGTTAAAAAAAAAACATATATATATGTAAAATTATTAATACTATTTTACATGTAATTGGGAAATAAGATATACAGGCACTGGGGCATAGAGATCCACCATGCCCTACCGGAAAAGTTGAAGGGGGTATGGAGGAAGATATGGGAGAGAGCAGATTGGAGGAGGGGATATCCTGTAGGACTGCTATTTTGGGGACGTGGGTAGGGGATAAACGGGGAGAAAATTTGTAACTCAAAATCTGGCAGAAATGAATGATGTAAACCAGAAGTTAATAATTTGAAAAAAAAATTAAAAATTAAAAAAAAGAACTGCCTTTGCTGCATCCCACAAAAAAGAAAGAAAGAAAGAAAAGAAAAGAAAAGAAAAGAAAAAGAAAAGAAAATGGGAGCAACAGGATTTTACTTAAACCTGTGCTTAAAATGTAAAGGTAAATATTAAGAACTTTTATCACCCCTTCCCCATCCCAAACAAAAGCCCTAAGTGAGTAGAGCACTGGCCTTGGAGTGAGGAGGACCTGAGTTAGAATTCGGCCTCAAAAACTTAACACACAAAAACCCCCAAACTACCCGTGTGACCTTGAGCAAGTTACTTAACCCCAATTTCCCTCCAAAAGGCAAAACAAACAAACAAACAAAAACCCTAGCAATTTTTTTTTAAAGGAAAAGATCATTTAGTTTGCTTCCATCAGGATTCAGGCTCAGTTCTTTCTAGTTATATCTCTGGATGGCGCTTTTCTCACTTTCTTGAGTCTTTCGGGATTGACTTATATCACTGCATTGCTGAAAAGAGTCCAGTCTGTCATAGTTGGTCATCACAGATATGGTATGTCTGTGATTGTATACAAATTTCTTTTGATTCTACTCTTCTTGCTCAGCATCAGTTTGTATAAGTCTCTCCAGGTAATTGTGAAATCCATCACTTCCTCGTTTCTTATAGCACAATAATATTCCATTACATTCATATACCACAACTTGTTTAGCCATTCCCCAATTGATGGGCACCCCTTTAGTTTCCAATTCTTTGCAACCAAAAAGGGCTGCTAAAAATATTTTTGTACATATGGGTCTTCCTCCCACTTCTATGATCTCTTTGGGATATAACCCTAGAAGTGGTATTGTTGGGTCAAAGGGTATGAAATTATTTATAATCCTTTGGGCATAATTCCAGATTGCTCTCCAGAATGGTTGGATAAGTTCACAACTCCACCAGCAATGTATTAGTGTTCCAATTTGTCCACATCCTCTCCAGCATTTGTCACTTTCTTGTTTTGTCATCTTAGCCAACCTGACTGGAGGGATGTGGTATCTCAGAGTTGTTTTGATTTGCATTTCTCTAATTAATAGTGATTTAGAGCATTTCTTCATATGCTTATAGATATCTTTAATTTCTTTCTCTGAAAATTGCCTGTTCATATCCTTTGACCATTTATCAATTGGGGAGTGACTTGTATTCATATAGATTTGGCTCAATTCTCTATAAATTTTAGAAATGAGTCCTTTATCAGAGACACAAGTTGTAAAAATTCTTTCCCAATTTCCCACCTCCCTCTTGATCTTGGTTGCATTGGCTTTGTTTGTACAGAAGCTTTTCAATTTAATGTAATCAAAATTATCCATTTTGCATTCTATAATGCACTCTAATTCTTGTTTGGTCCTAAAATCTTCCCCTCTCCACAAGTCTGTCAGGTAACCTATTCCTTGCTTTCCAAAATTGCTTACAGTATCATCCTTTACACCTAGATCATGCACCCATTTAGACTTGATTTTGGTATATGGTGTTAGATAGTGATCTATGCCCACTTTCTGCCATACTGTATTCCAGTTTTCCCAGCAGTTTTTGTCAAACAGTGCATTCTTATCCCCAAAACTGGGGTCTTTGGGTTTATCAAACAATAGATTACTATATTCATTAACTGCTGGGTCTCCTGCGCCTGATCTATTCCATTTATCCACTAACTCTACACCTCTGCCAGTACCAAGCAGTTTTGATGACTGCTGCTGTGTAATACAGATTAAGATCTGGCATAGCTAGTCCACCTTCCCTAGCGTTTCTTTTCATTAATTCCCTTGATATTCTAGACCGTTTGTTTTTCCAAATAAATTTTGTTATTATTTTGTCTAACTAGAAAGTATTTTTTTGGTAAATTGATTGGTATGGCACTAAATATATAGTTTAGTTTGGGTAAAATTGTCATTTTTATTATATTAGCTCGACCCAGCCATGAGCAATTGATATTTTTCCAACTATTTAGATCTGCTTTTATTTGTGTGAGAAGTGTTTTGTAGTTGTGTTCATATAGATTCTGGGTTTGTTTTGGCAAGTAGATTCCCAAATATTTTATAATGTCTACAGTGACTTTAAATGGGATTTCTCTTTCTATCTCTTGTTGTTGAGTTTCATTAGAGATGTACAGGAATTCTGAGGATTTATGTAGGTTTATTTTATATCCTGCAACTTTGCCAAATTTATTTATTGTCTCAAGTAGTTTTTTACTTGATTCTCTAGGATTCTCTAAGTATATCATCATATCATCTGCAAAGAGTCATAGCTTGGTCGCTTCTTTGCCTAATTTGATTCCTTTGATTTCTTTTTCTTCTCTAATTGCTACTGCTAGTGTTTCTAGTACCAGATTGAATAACACCCTTGTTTCACTCCTGATCTTATTGGAAAGGCTTCTAGTTTATCCCCATTGCATATAATACTTGCTGATGGTTTTAAATAGATGCTATCAACTATTTTAAGGAAGGCTCCATTTATTCCTATACTTTCTAGTGTTTTTAATAGGAATGGATGTTGTACTTTGTCAAAAGCCTTTACTGCATCTATTGAGATGATCATGTAAACCCTAGCAATTTTAACCTTAAAAAATAAAAACCTTAAAAATACAACCTTTAACGTTAAAAATATAAAAATATAAAAATTCTCTCTTTCCCCTTCTGTCTTCTTTCCTTTCCCTCAGCCCCTCCACTTAATCTCCCACAAAAGAAATAAGATTCAGAAAATTAGTTTGATTTCTGCTTCCAAAAGTTCTATCAGAGAGGGAGGTTTAATTTGTATTATTATAGGCAACAATGTTGATTTTCCCATTAAACAGAAGAATCTTAGAATGTCAGAACTTGAAAGGTCCTTAGAAATAATCTATGATGAATGTTTGATCCCTTTGTATTCCACAAAAGGAAAGTGAGGTCTAGATAGAGGGGTGTATCTGCTAATAGGCCCAGGACCAAAATACCCTAGTGAAGATTAAGGCCTAGGTCCTCTGACTCCCAGTCTAATTCTCACTTTCACTGTGCTCACAAGGCACAAGAAGCTTTTACAGCGTTAGCCGACAGGATTTTTAATATGGCTTTTCTCTTCTTTTTAGTTTCCTTGAGCAGACCTTATTTCTGAACCTCTTGCATAGGTCAAATTTGGTTTTCTTTTAGAACAGGAAATTACTTCTCCATTACCTGCACACTCTGTAAGATGAATATGGGGATTGTAAGAAAGATGGTTGGGATTAGCATATGAAAAACCATTCAGTGAAATTTCTTTGGCATTTTGTTATTTTGTCTGAAGGTTTCAGCAGCCTTGTTCTGGTATAATAGAGTTCCAGGGTTTCAGAGCCCTGGAAATGGGTCTTTCAAGACTTCAGGGTGATAAGCCATATGCCTAGAGTTTCATTTTCACAGCTTGATTTGTCTTATTGTTCTGATTCTTTTTTCTTTTCATAAATATTGTTTTCTAATTTAATTTGGTCTTACTGAGGACACTATATCGAGAATACCAAAAAAATAAACAAACAAAACCCACACAGCCCCTAATGTCTAAATAAGCTTTAATAAAAAGTAGGCTGATCTGCCCACGTTCTCTGGGCAGTAGCTCATTTTCTAAGACATTAAATTTTGAAGGAGATGTTTGCATTCAGAACAATATGTTCAGAAGTTTATGCATGAAGCAATGTGAAGGACAGATTATAGAAGGCAGCTATTAGAAGTAGAAAATGAAGCTGGGAGACTGGGACAAAATAGTCCAGGTAAGAGGTGATGAAGGCCTGAACTAAGGTGGGAGCCACATGAGTGGTGAAGAGGAGAAGATAGTTGCAAGATATATTGTGGCGATAGAATAGACAGTATTTTACAAGTAGTTAGATGTAAGGTTGGGGCAGCTAGGTGGTAGAGTAAATAAAGAGCTGGGTCTGGAGTCAGGAAGGCTCAGCTTCTTGAGTTCAAATCCAGTCTCAGACATTTACTAGTTGTGTGAGTCTGGGCAAGTAATTTAACCCAGTTTGCCTCAGTTTCCTCACCTATAAAATGAGCTGAAGAAGGATGTGGCAAAGCACTCCAGTATCTTTGTCAAGGAAACCTCAAAAATGGGGTAACAAAGAGTCAAACAAAACTGAAATGACTCAACAAAAATTTTGGATGCTTGAGATAATGACGGTTTCATAAACAGAGAAAATGTAGGTGGAGAAAAAGGCCTTGGGACCTTAATAAAGTAGGGAAAAGGTGAGGAACTCCAATGCGGACCAGTTGAGTTTGAGGAGGCAGTGAGCCGTCTAACAGTGAAGGCAATGCTTCTAAAAGTGTAGAGAACAAAAACTCTGCTTTGAGGGTGTCCCCACCAGGGGACCCTAAGCATTTTTTGTCAAGTTGAGAAAGAAAGAACTAATAGAGAGGGGGCTACTAAAGATGCATGAGAGAAGGGAGGACTGATGAAGCAATAAAAAAGAGGAAGCAAGTGGTGATGGGAACCAAGAGCACAGATGGAGGGGTTAGCTTTAGTCCTGAGAAAAGCCTTCCTTTGAGACTGGAGGAAATATGGAGGATGCATGAAGCCACAGCTTCAGAGGAGTGGAGAAGGCATAATGGGATTTTGTCTGGGCAAGGCCATTTGTGAACCATAGGGAGGGAAGTGAAAGTAGAGTTAGGGGCCAGATGAGAGAAAAAGTGATGGATAGCCATCTCTGCCAGTGGCATTGTTTTCCACTAGGGAGGATAGAATCGTGGAATGGTGCGCCTGGAAGGGACCTTAAAGTAACTTCCTTTCATTAAAGCTTTTTTCAGTCCTATATTTCCAACTACCTGCCATATAGCCCCACCTGAATGGGATTCAGGTTGCAGATTCAGCATGCCTAAAAACAAAGGTATCATCTCAAAACCTCCCCCCACCCTAACCTAATTCTGTTTCTGTAGATGGTGCCACCCTTTTTCCTAGTAACTTGGATCCAATAAGTTGACATGTCCTATCGATTCTACTTGTGCTCTATCTTATACATCTAGCCGTTCCTCTCGTCCCTCACTACAGCCACCATTGTTCATCTGAATCCTATTCAACAAACTTTTTATTAGGTACCTACTATAAGCCAGTCCTTGTGCCAGGCACTAGAAAGAAAACAACAAAAATAAACTTCTATTACACTGACTTTGAAGAACTTCTCTTTTAGGAAGAGGAGTGGAGGAGGAACAACATGAACACAGAAAATTAAAGGCAAAATATGTACCATTTACTTTCTGGGAGGGGAGAACCCTATTAACTGGGAGGGTAGAGATAGGCTCATTCTAGGAAATGATGCTTAAGGTGAGTTTTGAAGGAACATGGAGCTTTTAGGAGGCAAAAGTGTGGAGGTGATTCACTCCAGGCACAGGATACAAGCTTATACAAAGGCGGAGAGATGGGAAATGAAGTGTTCTGAGAAACGGCATATGGGTTAGATTGACTGTGATGCAGAGTAAGTGAAGAAAGATAGTGTGGTATGTCTGAAAAGGCTGACTGGAATCAAATTACGAAGGACTTTAGAAGTCAAACAGAAGGGTTTGTTTTTATACCATGAGCGAGAGGAGATAACTGAGGGGCAGCTAGGTGGCTCAGTGACTAGAGCACCAGCCCTGGAGTCAGGAGGACCTGAGTGCAAATCCAACCTCAGAAACTTAATGCTTACCAGCCCTGTGACCTTGGGCAAGTCACTTAACCCCAATTGCCCTGCCTTCCCTCCTCAAAAAAAAAAAAAAGAGAGCGAGATCATTGGAACTTCTTAAGCAAGGCATGATTTGGTCAAGCCAATGATTTAAGAACATCAATTTGGCAAGCTGAGTGGTGGATAGATCAGAGAAGAAAAAGTGCTGGAGTCAGGGAGATGAATTAGGAAGCTTCAGGCAACAGGCAACAACATCGACCAGTCTGAACTAGGCTGGTGGTCATATTAATGGAGAGCAGAGAACAGATGTCAGATGTGTCACTGCAAGAGGCAGCCAGGTGGCCTGGTGTGAGGTCTGGAGTCAGGAAAACTCATCTTCCTGATTTCAAATCTGGCCTCAGGTAGTTACTTGCTGTGTGATTCTGAGCAAATCACTTAACCCTGTTTGCCTCAGTTTCTCATCTGTCAAATGAGCTTGGAAAAGGAAACGGCAAAACACTCCGGTGTCTTTGCCAAGAAAACCCCAAATGAGATCACAAAAAGTCAGACACAATAAAAATGACTGAACAATAGCAACATATTACTTTAAAAGTTAAGTGGTCATTGTGGTTTTTTTTAACTTTTCATTTATTCCATCTCCAATCCACCCTTTTCAGTGATTTTTTTGAATCATCTTCCTAATAAATATCTCTGATCATATCATGCCTTTGATCAGGAGCTTTTAATAGCTTCTCATCATATAATACACAAAGTATAAACTGATCCTGATCCTCCTAACCTTGGCCTTCAAGATTTCCCACAACCCACCTTTTCTGCCTGATTTCTTACTACTCCCACCAGCATCCTTCATATTCAAGTCAGACAGTATTGCTCAAGTGACCATTTTATTATACTGCGGTCTCCTGCCTCCATGTCTTTGTTCACATGGCTATAGGTGGATGACCCTTTCTCCCTCTGTCAAAGTTCCCTCCCTTCTTTCAAGGCTCCATTCAGGTTCTCCCTCCTCTGTCCTGAGTGACCTGCTTGTTTTCCAGGTGAAAGCCATGTGTACCTTGCTCAGATTTCTCTAAGTGTCGTGACAGGACCCATCCCATACATGCACACTTCTTTTCCTAGAATAATAGGCAGTTTCATAATGGAAGAAGCCGAGTCCCTGAAAGGTAAGTGACTTACCCAGGGTCACTCAGTGGCAAAATAGCACAAAGAGTCCAGGTCTCCTGACTTCCAGTCCAAGTCTGTTCCTACCTTTCCAAATGATTTGGAAAATGTAGAAAATGACCATGATATGTGATGGAAACTTACCTATTCCCAAATCTCTGTCAAATTGGGGTAACGTCCGATCCAAGGGTGGCTTTTTACTTCTGTCTATGGATGGTGCAAGGACTGAAAGCAAATCACAGTCTTTTAAATGGAAACATCAAGTCACTGGAAGAGGAGAATAATGGTCTATAAAGAGATGGAGATTTGTACTTACAGTTGGGTGTTCTGTGGTTTCTGCCTCGACTAGGCTCTTCGTGACTGGATTGTGGAAGGTGAGGAGGCTGTTTAGAAGAAATGCCCTTGTTACAAGGTGGCATTTTGGGGGTGGCGAAGAGGAAGGGGAAGGTTTCATATTTATGTTTTGGTCAAGCCTCAGCAACACTGTTGACACTGGGTTTGTCTTCAAACCATCCTAACTTCTCCCTTCGGTTCCCTCTTCCCCCATCTCAACAGCTACCTTTCTTATCTTTTGTTTTTTTTTTTTTTGGAAAAGCAATTGGGGTTAAGTGACTTGCCCAAGGTCACATGACTAGTAAATGTTAAAGTGTCAGAGGCCAGATTTGAACTCAGGTCCTCCTGACTCCAGGGCCGGTGCTCTATTCACTGTGCCACCTAGCCACCCCATCAACAGCTACCTTTCAATCCCCTGCAATCTTTCCATCATTTTCGGGGATTCCTATAAGTCAATTAGATAGCTCAGTAGGAATTTCAAGGCTGTGTTAACTAGAATCATAGGATTCTAGGACTTTATAGCTTGCAAAGGCACTTAAAATTAACTAGTTCGTCTTCCTCTTTACGGATGAGAAAAATGAGACCCAGAAAGGGAATGTGACTTTTTCTCCTCCAAATGCATATATACATTTCATACCTTATCTAATTAAAAAGTGAAAGATTTTATCTCCTGCTAAAAAGGAATTTCAGGCATCAGCCAGCAAAAGAGAGAGCTGTTTGAAAAAGCTAGGGACTTCCCTGGTGTTTTTGAAAGCAGGTCATACAGGCAGCCACATATATTGTTACTTTTTAAGCTAATACCATTTATATTTCTTTTAAAGTAAGTTTTCCCATTTATTTTCAATATTGGGGAATTGTAGTTCAGAGGACTTGTGCATTACTCAAGCCTAAGGAGATCTTTGGAACAGAATGAAGATGAAGTCAGTTAAAAGCAGAAACCTACTGTGTTGTTCCGGCCACCAATGGCCGGTAAGGGTCTCTGGGGGGGAACTGGAGGCTGCTGAGGGGTTTTCCCAAGTGGGGGCCTGTCTGAAGAAAACAACGACAAAAAAGTTTTAGAGGAGACATGATGAAGCCAAAAAGGCAGTAGATAATATAACAAGTCCTGGTAACCATCTCCTTAAAATGAAGTGGAGTCACCCTGAAAGCCCAGTGGGGCTCCTTGTCTTCCATATGCAACTTCCCTCCTTATATTTGAATAATTGAAAGGAAACTTAGGGACCTTAGGGATTTGGAATCTAGCAAGGAGTAGAACTAGACCTGTGATCTCCTTGTGGTAGGGAGTTCCTAGTAAACTTCTCTATCAATGCAGGTTGACATCTTGTTTGCAATCTGTAGCCAGAGAATTGTGTAGGGGCACTGAGATATTAGGGAACTTGTTCAAGGTCACACAACCAGTGTATGTAAGAGGCAGTATTGGAATTCAGATCTTCCTGCCTCCAAGGCCAGAGTTCTGTCCATTAGGTCACACTACCTCTTACAAAGCTGAAGAGCCATGAAATGGTAGAAGGAGGGGAGGGAGAGAAGGAAAGACAAGTGAAAGACCTGGATGAGCCACAAATTAGATTAATGGCAAGACTGCCCTATTTACTTTTATGGGGGGGGGGCAGGGTTAATGATACAACTACAGGGAACTCTTGGTATAGAAACTCCCTCTTCCATCGCAGGCTGGCAATCAATCTGTGATTTATCATTTTATAGAGTTACCTGAAGTTCTGAAAGAATAAGTGACTCCTCATGGTTACATAGCTGGTGTGTCTCAGAAATGAAGCCAAGTCTTTCTTACTCCAAAGCTGAGTCTCTACCCACTGCCCTCAATCATCATATCTCTTCTATAATGCTCAGGATCTTAATTGAGACTTCTTAATTATACCTACCAAAGTTGAGGAAAAGCAAAATCTAGGCTCCTTACCTATGTACATGGAGCCTGTAGGAAGCTTGGCAGGAAGGATTGTGTTCTGCATGGTGTCCTCATCGTTGGAGGGAGGGGGTTCATAATCACCATCGTCTTCTGGGTCAGGCTCCACCTCGTCACTGGGGGACTCATAATCTCCATCTGGGTCTTCATTTGGGCTTTCATAATCATCCTCTTCCTGATAATGATGGCAATGAATATTTTACATTTGTATACTAAGAACCCACCTATGTGCCTACTATCTCAGCCTCATACAATTTTTATGAAAGCAATCTATGTATAAAACCAAGGACTTCCTTTATAGAAACATGAAATAGGACTAGACAGTTTTTCATAGACAATCTTGTAAAGCTGACCACATTTTTATCATCTTACAATTGGCCAAATGGTAAAGAGACTACAACACTACTTGATGAATACACACACACACACACACACACACACACACACACACACACACACACACACACACACCTGACTTAATAGAGTGAAATTCAGTATGAAAAGTGCTCTTCTGATTAGGTGTCTCACATGAGCAAATGGGGGCTAGAGATAAATAGGCTAGAACTGAATCACATTTGAACAATTATGCTACAATTTTAATGATCCCAAGCTATTCACCAATGCGAAATGCCATCTTTGTAGCACTAATATCTCCCAGTGATGTTAACAGGCTAAGAATCTTAAACCACTAGGATTCCAAAAGAATCAGAATTTTGGTTGACTCAAAAGGTATCTCTCTATATGGGTATAAGTGGTGGCAATAAGTAGGCCTATTAAAAATAATTGCTTATGTAGGAGAAGTGTTTAAAAAAATTGACAGATATAACCAGAAATGTTTCAGAGCTGGTCATGTGGTAAGAATGAAGGATAAAATATTGATAACTGAACTGCACCATGAATATTCACAAATTATTAAAATTGTTGAATAGACCTTCTGTGGAGGAACTATGAAAACATCTAGACAAGAATTTATTAAAATGGGAGAGGTATGAATGTGTTGCAATCAGCATTAAATAGAGAGAGCTTCCATATTGAAGTTGTCATAAATTAAATGAGTGAAAGTAAAGAATTAAGCACTTACTATGTGCCAAGTATAGTGCTACAAATAGAAAAACAAGACAGTCGTTGCCTCAAGGAGATTACATTCTAATAGGAGAAGATGACACATATAGAGGAATGGCCAGAGTTCTGGAGAATCCCAGGGAGATTAAGTGAACCCTTAGGGAAATTGATTGACATGCCTTTTCCAGAAATACTAGTAGTATGGATTTGATTGAGGTTTCCAGAGGAAGAAAGAGGAAGCATAGTATGAATGGGAAGAGAGGGAGATATGACAAGGCAGATGGCAAGAAGATGGATGAATGTGCAATATGGTTAGGGTTGACTATACATAATTAATCATGCGATTTTGGCATTCACTTTGGCTTAAATCCAGAGAATGGTCTCTGAAATATCCCAAATGAATTTAAATGAATAAAAAAACTTGTGAGAAAGAAAGGATAGCAACTATAATAATAGTATATAATATATAATATTAACTCACATAGCTTCATGTCACATAGAAATACTATAGAAATTTAATTTCACAAAACCATATCACAAACATCTTGTGATGTCTGGAGAGCATGATCTCCATATGTCAGAGTCACAGAATGTAAGGATGAAAGGGAGACCAAAGAAGCTGGTCAATCTAACCCTGACAATAACTCAGATACATAATTGTACAACCCTTCTTCGAATTCCTCCCCAAGACCCCAGAGAACTATGCTGGAATGGGGACATGGATAATGTGTTTAGAACACATCTTGTTCAATTTTCCAAGAATATAAACATTTTCAATTGTAGGAAGAACACAATGGGAAGTGAGGTGGTACAGTTGATAGAGTGCTGAATCTCGAGTGAGTTTGAATCCCACCTCAGGCACTTATTTGTTTTGTGAACCTGGACAAGTCACAACTTCTCTTAGGCTCAGTGTCCTCACCTGTAAAATAGGGGTGATAATGGTCTCACAGGGTTGCTGTGAGGAGCAAATAAGATAATATATGAAAAACACTTCGTGTCCCTTAAAGTGCTATATAAATTCTGGCTATTATTATTATTAATAGCAGAGTTGTGGCTGTCATTAATTTTATTAATATCTTAATACATTAATAATTATATTTAATTAATATTAATTTTATTAATATTATTACCTCCTGAGGCAGCCCATTCCACTTTTGGACAACTTCAATTTTTAAGATGTTTTTTTTTACACGGAGCTGAAATACACTTCAGAACACCTCCCAACCATAACTGCTAGTTAATGTCTCTAGAATCAAGTAAAACAAGCCTTATTCCCTCTTGCACATGATAACAATTAAAATGCCTGAAGACAGTTATTATATTCCCTCTCATTCTTCCATTTCTGTTATTAACAAGGATTTATTAAGTGCCTGCTATGGACTGGGCACTGGTGTAATTGCTGGGAATTACAAAGACATAAAATGCCAATCTTTCCTTTCCCGGAGCTTACTTACTTCCCCTTCATTTTTCAATGTCTTGAAAATCTAGCTTCTGAACTTACCACTCCAATCAAACTGCTCTCTCCTGAGTAGCCATCAACTAATGTCCTTTTTCTTTATTCTATACTCCCCCCCCCTTTTTTTTTGCTTTTTACAGGGGCAATTGGGGTTAAGTGACTTGCCCAAGGTCACAGGGCTAGTAAGTGCTAAGTGTCTGAGGCTGGATTTGAACTCAGGTCCTCCTGACTCCAGGGCCAGTGCTCTATTCACTGCACCACCTAGCTGCCCCAGTTCCATACTCTTTTTGAGCTCTGCTAAGCTTTTTATAATGTTCAGGACTCTCCCCTCTCTTGGGTCCCAAGACATTGCCCTCTCTTGGTTTTCCTCCAGTCTCTCAGTGTCTTTTGATCTTTTGATTCATCATCATTCACTGGCTATTCCTTAAGCATGGGTATCCCCCATTTTTCTCTCTCTCCTTTCCTCTTTCTTGGTAATATCATTAGACCCATGAGTTCAATTATTATCTCTATATACATTACTCACAAATCTGTACATACAGACTGAATCTCTCTCCCAAATTCCTACTATCCATTGCCAACTGCCTGTTGGATATCACACTAGGACCTCAAATGCAACATGTTTAAAATGTAATTCACTGTATTCTTCCTTGGACTCACCCTTCCTCCAGAATTCTTTATTTATATAAAGGAAATTACTATCTTTCCAGTCACGCAGGTTCACAACCTTAGAAGCCTCCTTAACTCCTTTTTTCATCCCCAGATGAAATTACTTTCCAGGTCCTGTGAATTTTTACCTCCACAACATTTCTCACTTCTATCTCCTTTACATTCACATGATCACTACAATAGCTCACCTCTCATCTGGATTATTCTCCTGACTTGTCTTTCTGCTTGTAATGTCTCCCTTCTTAAATTCATCCTTCATATAGCTGCCAAATTAACATTCCTGAGACATAGGCTTGAATAAGCCAATCCTCTGCTCATGCTCAAAAATCTACAATGGTTCCCTATTATCAGGATAAAGCACAACACCCTAAACCAAGCACTTAATATCTTCCACAACTAGCTCCCACTTACATTTCCAGGAAAATTTCACATTACTCTTCTCATATTCTAGGGACCAGACAAACTGGTCTACCACCTACTGCCCAAACTTGATATTTTCCTACCTGCCTGCCTTTGATCACACTGTCCCCTCAATGCATTCTCTCTTTATAACTGCCTGTTAGGATCCCTATCATGTCTACCTCTTGTCAGCTTTATCTGAAATCATAATAGCCTGTACTTGAAAAAATCATGTTACCTCTTTGTGTTCATGATTTCTCCTTTTATGCCATCTCTTTAATCATGTTTAAATACTTCAAGGATTTCTAATGTTGTGAACTACTCTTTCTATCAACACAGACTGAAACCCTTCTGCAGTTTAGTAGATGGCCTTTAAGAGTTTCTATGGATGGAACTCCATTACCTTGTGGCCAGGCTGGTTATGAATCTTCCTAACTTACTAGGCTGATCCTCAAACAATAGACAATGGGCCATCATTTGGCCCTTACTTGAAAGCTTTCATGCTTGGTAGGATCTGACAGATCATATTGTCTGCTGGAATTGATTGGAGAGCTCAAGGTCGCCTGTATGTCAAGATAAGGCATCAGAAGAAGAGGTGAGTGGAGGTGTTTTAATCATATAGACTGGAATTTTGTTAGTTGTTGATGTCTAACTCACATGCGTACAGTCTGAAAACTCTGCTATTAAAGATAAGGAAATTCATATCAGAAATATAGATGAAAGGCCTACAGATAAGGGAACATGATCAGAAGCATGAAATCACATTTCCAGGGTGTGTCAGAGGACCCTGACAGGTCTTCTGATCCCAGGTCCAATACTCTTTCCACTATATCCTATTGGCCCAAGAAGGTGAAATTATTTTTGTCTTCAATTGTGCTCATGTCTATTAGGTTAGAGGCCTTTTATAATAATCTCCATGAATATATCTTTACAGAAAAAACTAATAAAACCATATTTCCTGAAGCAATACAAAAATCAGAGCTATGAATCCGGTAAAGAAAAGTCATACTAGCCATTCTACATATGTGCCTTTCATTTAATCACAGAACATCTCCATTAAATGAAAATTAGAATGTTTTTCCAACCTACTTCAAATAATTTTTGTATATTAGTGTCAAAGTGGACAATGTATGTGACTGGGATTTGAATAGTAGAAAATCCATAAAATATAAAGCGTAATAAATAGAAAAGTCATTATTTTTACTTATTTGAATATCATATTCTTTCTCAAAAACCTCAAATCTCAAAAGCAAGAGATTTTATTTTCTTTTAATAGAGGAGTAATTCTAACTGGCCACCAGTAGACAGAAGATAACATTGGTTGTTAATTCCAGTTGCTAGTGACAAAAATATCTGCCTACAGTAACTAAGAATATTAATTCTTAAATGAGATATCCTGTTGTGATGCCTGGCTTTTAGGCAATATCAAAAGACAATTTATTTAAGTCAGAAATGGAAGTCATCATCATCATCATAATAGTAGTGGTAGTAATAGTAGTTGTGGTAGTAGCAGTAGTAATAGTAGTAGTAGTAGTAGTAGTAGTAGTAGTAGTAGTAGTAGTAGTAGTAGTAGTAGTAGAAGTGTTAATATTAGCAGTAGCATGATCATGATGATGTCATGGTGATGATCTCTTTAACTCAGTTCCACAATCATTGGTTATTAATGCACTGCAATTGTATAAAGTATATGAAAAGAAATGCACAAATAGTGAGAACACCAGAATGTTTGATATTCACTTGGAAAACTATTTTCTATTTAAAACATCAAAAATAATGTGAAGAATAATTGATTTATTCCCCAATTGATAAATGGTCAAAGGATATGAACAGGAAGTTTTCAGAAAAAGAAATTAAAGATATCTATAAGCATATGAAGAAATGCTCTAAATCACTATTGATTAGAGAAACGCAAATCAGAACAACTCTGAGGTACCACATCTCACCAGATTGGCTAAGATGACAAAACAGAAAAATGAAAAATGCAGGCAAATTGGAACACTGATGCATTGCTGGTGGAGTTATGAACTGATCCAGCCATTCTGGAGAACAATCTGGAATTATGCCCAGAGGGCTTTAAATAATTTCATACCCTTTGACCCAGCAATACCACTTCTAGGGTTATATCCCAAAGAGATCATAGAAGTGGGAGGAAGACCCATATGTACAAAAATATTTATAGCAGCTCTTTTCATGATTACAAAGAATTGGAATTAAGGGGGTGCCCATCAATTGGGGAATGGCTAAACAAGTTGTGGTATATGCATGTAATGGAATACTATTGTGCTATAAGAAATGAGGAGCAGACAGGCTTCATATTTACCTGGAGAGGCTTATACAAACTGATGCTGAGTGAGAAGAGTAGAACCAGGAGAAATTTGTATACAATCACAGACACAACATATATGTGATGACCAACTATGACAGACTGGACTCTTCTCAGCAATGCAGTGATATAAGTCAATCCCAAAAAACTCATGATGGAGAGAGATGCCTACATCCAGAGATATAACTAGAAAGAACTGAGCTTGAATCCTGATGAAAACAAACTACTTGATCTTTTTCTTTTCATTGTTTGATTCTACTTCCTCTTTACCATTTTTCATTCCATCTAGTACAATACACTTTTGTAACCTGACTAATGTCTAATGTGAAAATATTTGCAGATCCTATACTGGATTATATGCTGTTGTTGGGGGTGGGGGGAGGGAGGGAAGGGAAATTTGAAACTCAAGGAACTATGGAGTTGAATCTTGTAAACTAAAAATAAACAAACAAATTAATAAAAAAAGAAAGAAAATTGAATGGGAAAAAAAAGAATAATTTATTTAAAATATGGTACTTTTTAGGGAGACAAGTTAAGCCAATTATGGTTCTGCTTAGCTTTAAATTTATCATTGTTTATTTATATCAAAATTAAGTATGGCTTTCAAATTAAAGAAAGTGGTAAACCAAAGCATCACATTAATCATTTGATGCACCTGAATGACATCAAGCTACATGGTTCCATTGAAAAACACATTAAATCCTAATATCTTTAAGGGCTATACAGAAAGGCAAAAATTACAGAAGGCCTGTGGGTGGTTATGTTCTGTTTTGATGGTGTAAGAAGAAAACAAAAACAGGAGGGACAGGTAACTATATTGTGGAAGAAAAGAAGAGGAAGGGGAGGGAGAGCATTATTATTTAGGAGAGATGTATAAGATGAAGATTATCTAAACATGGAAGAAAGGGAGGGGGGAATTGGTATTCCATGAATTTTACTTCCATCTGATCTGGATAAAGGATGATTGCACAAATCATTCACACTCATGGATACACACATAGGAGAGACAGGGAGAAGAGACAGGGAGAAAGGACAGAATAAGATATGTAAGAGAATAATCAGAAGAAAAAGAAATTTGATTCTAGAAAGAGGAATTTGAAGGGTTAAGGGGGATTAAAAGAAAAGAAAGAAAAAACAAAAATGTGGGGGCAGGGGCAGGGTAAGGGAAAGAGAAGAACTGTAATATAGAGAAATGAGCTGTTTCATTTGTGAATCATTATGTCTTAGGTAAACTCACTTACTTTTACCACTTTATATTTGTAAAGAGGGGATTGAGAGCAAAGAGAAACCAGAATGGAGAGAACATATCCAACAATTATAACAGTGAATGAGAATGGGACCAACTCAATCATAAAACAGAAGAGAATGGCAGAAGAATAGAATCTATCAATATGTTGTTTATAAGATCAATACTTGAAATATAAATATTCATACAAAGTTGAAGTGACTGTGAGTAGAAAATTATTGTGTTTCAGCTAAAATCAGAAAAGCAGAATTAGTTATTATGATTTCAGACAGTTACTATAAATATAGACATGATAAAAAAAGATAAGCAGGGAAATTGTTGTTTTTGTTTAGTCGTGTACAATTCTTCATGACCCTGTGGACCATACATCCCTAGGGTTTTCTTTCTTCCTTTAAAAGATACTGGAGTGGTTTGCCATTTCCTTTTCTAGTGTACTAAGGCAAACATAACTTGCCCAGAGTCATACAGCTGTAGTAAGTATTTGAGGTCAGATTTGAACTCAGGTCTTCCTAACTCTAGGCTTAGCCTTCTATCCACTGAGCCAGTTAGCTGCCTTGAGCTGGAAGATTACATTATGCTTAATGGCACCATAGATAATAAATATCAGTTCTTTTATGCATGCTCCTAATAACATGACATCTTGAAATTAAAAGAAAAGCTAGTAATATTGAAGGGAGAAATTGAATAGTTAAACTATAATAGTGACAAATCTTAATGTACCTTTTCCAGATCTAAACAAATCTAACAAAAAGATAAATAAGAAAGAAATTATGGACCCAAATAGAACTTACAAAAAATTAGAGATGATAAATTTCTATTTGATTTATGAATAAAAATAAAAAGGAATTTACATCTTTCTCAGCTATACATGCACATTTGCAAAAACTGACCATGTATTGAGGCATAGAAACCTTCATGAAATGTAGAAAAGTCAGAATACTAATCACATCATTCAGTTACCATGATGCAATAAGAATTATATTCAATAAAGTGTCCTTAAAGAAAAAATTTAAGAGTAATTCAAGAATAAATAATATAGTTCTGAAGAACTAGTGGATAAAAGAACAAATTATAAAGATAAAATTTTGGTCAAAGAAATTTACAGCAATAATACAGCAATGCAACATAATAAAATGTATGGAATGTAGCTAAAGTAGTTCTTACTAGAAACTTTATATCTCCAAATGTTTTCACTAACAAAAAATAAGAATAAATCAAAGAATTGGTCCTATAACTAAAAAATAAAAGAATAAGAAATCAAAAATCCTCAACAACAAGTAAAATCTTAGAAATTAAAAACAGAGATTAATGAAGTTCAGAGTAAAAGAATTAAGTTGATAAAAGTAGTGACTGCTTTTTTTAAATTAATAAAATAGACAAATAACCAGTATGTGGCACAATGAATACAGTACCAGCCCTGGAGTCAGGAGAACCTGAGTTCAAATCCAGCCTCAGACACCTGACATGATTACTAGCTGTGTGACTTTGGGCAAGTCACTTAACCCCAATTGCCCTCCAAAAAGCAAAAAACAAAACAAAACAAATAAAAACAAAACAAAACAATCCCAACAATTGGCATGATTTTTAAAGAGAGAAAAAACAAATTATTCATATAAAAATGGAAAAAAAAAGAATTCACAATAATTGAAAAGGAAATAAAGGAAATTATCAGCATTGGTGTTGCTCAGTTACATACTGACAGAACTGATAACTTGGGGGAAATTGGTAAATCCTTACAAAAATATAACATATCCCTATTAACTAAGGAAGAAATATGCTCTTTAAATTATCCAATTATAAGAAAAAAAGAAATTGAACAAGCCATAAATCAAGTCCCAAAGAAAAAAACTCCAGGACAAGATGGATTTACAAGTGATTCTATAAAGCATTCAAAGAACAATTAATTCAAATATAACAGAAGCTGTGTGTAATACAAAGAAAATACATTTTAGATTTTTGATAAAATATTGTCTTGCTACAAGAGAAAATGCTGTAAAAAAATTACTGACCAATATCTCTAATGAAAATTAATGCAAAGCTTATAAGTAAAATAATAGAAGCAGTCTACCATGCCATTTAAGACAAATTATATGTGGTATGATTAAACTAGTTTTACATCAAGAATGCAAAGTTAAGGGGGCAGCTAGGTGGTGCAGTGAATAGAGCACTGGCCCTGGAGTCAGGAGGGCCTGAGTTCAAATCTGGCCTCAGACACTTAACACAAAAACTAGCCTTGTGACCTTGGGCAAGTCACTTAACCCCAATTACCCTCCAAAAAGCAAAAAAAAAAAAAAAAGAATGCAAAGTTAGATCAACACAAGGAAGGCTGCAGATATGATGAATCATATAAATAATATAAATGAAAGTCACAATTTTATGAATAGATGTTGAAAAGTTTTTGAGCAGAGTTCAACTGCTATTTTTATTAAAAACTCCAGAAAATACAAGGACAAATAGAACTTCCCTTAATATAGCAACATCTTTCTAAATTGAAGAGCAAATATTATATATAATAAAAAAGACACCTTTCCAATAGGGCGAGGGATAAAGCAAAGGATCCCATGATGTCCACTACTGTTTAACATAGTGCTAAAAATGCTCACTGTAACAATGAGATAGGAAAGAGAATAAGAGGAAATAAGCATAGGCAAAGAGGAGGCTTTTTTTTTTGGTTATTGCATTTTGCAGATGATATGATTTACTTAAAAAATTCTAGAGTCAACCAAAATGTCACCAACACAAAAGCATAAAGAACATCTGCCAAGATGCACCCAACAAATACATGAATACAACTATAAAACATTTTTGTTGGAATAAAGGTAGAACAAAATATTTGTAGAATCATTGATTGCTAATGGGTAGGTCAAGCCAATATTCAAAAAATAACAATGCTACCTGAATTAATTTACTTATTCAGTGCTATATCAGACTATCAAAGGATTACTTTATAGGGCTAGAAAAAAAACAATAAGATTAATATGGAGGAACAAAAGGTCAAGAATCTCAAGGATAATAAGGAATGAAAAAAGTGTAAGGAAGAGCATCTAGCAGTATCAGATTTCAAACTGTACTACAAAATATTAATCATTTAAATGTCTTGGTACTGGGTAAAAACTAGAAAGGTGGACCAATGGGACAGATTAGATACACAACATGCAGAGGCAAATACAATAGCATATTGTTTAATAAATCTAAAGAAATTAGTGACTAGGATAAGGACTCACTATTTGACAAAATTTCTGGGAAAACTGGACAATAGTCTGGAAGAAATTAGGTTTATACTAACTTGTCACATTATATATCAAAATGATCTCTAAATGGATATGTGTTCTACATATTAAAAGTCACATCATAATCAAATTAGAGGAACAAGGCAAAAATTACCTTTCAAATCTATGGTTTTGAGGAGTTCATGATTAAAAGGGATAAAAAGTATCACAAAATAAAATGAACAATTTTGATTCTATAAAATTAGCATTTTTTTGCACAAGCAAATCTAATGTAGTTAAAATCAGAAGGGAAAAACTGAGGAAAAATCTTTATAGAAAGTTTCTCTGTGAAATGTCTCATATCTAATATATGTAAAGAACTGATACAAGTTTATAAAACTAAGGCATTTATCAACAGAAAAAAAATGGTCAAAAGATATAGACAAGTAATTTTCAAGGGAAGAAATCCAAACAACCAACAATCCTATGAAAAACGTTCTATATCATTAATACGGAGAAAAATGCACATTAAAGAAGCTTTGAGGTTTCTCCTCACACCTTTCAGGCAGGCAAAGATGATAAAAGAAGAAAATGACAAATGTTGGAGAGGCTATGGGAAAATAAGCATACGGTTGTATTGTTGGTGGAGCTGTGAAATTGATCTAGCTATTCTTGAAAGCAATTTGAAGATATGCCAAAAAGTTATTAAACTGTGCTTTATAGCTTTTAATCCAAATATACTACTGCTTGGGAAATAACCCCAAAAAGAACAAAGGGGGAAAGAATAGTTTAAAAAAACATCATTATAGCAGCTCTTTTTGTAGTCATCAAAAATCTGAAACTAATGGCTGTCCTGATCTTGGGGATGGCTAAACAAATTACAGCATATGAATGTAGTAGAAAATTAGTACGTTAATTAATTAAAAGAAGAAAATTAGTATGTTATAAGCAGTGATAAATTTGACAGTTTCAGAGGAAACTGGGAAGATCTCTATAATTGATACAGTACAAAATAAGCAGAACTAGGAGAACAAGTTATATAACACCGACAACATTGATGAGAAAAATAACTTTGAAAGATTTCATAATTCAGGTCAGTGAAATAGCAAAACACGAATCTGAAAGATTGGAGTTGAAATTTGCTTCTGATCTACCAAACTGGTGATGAACTAGTAAAACAAACAAACAAACAAAACACTGGGCTATACATTTTCAAGCTGACCAATGAGGGATTTTTTTTTTTTGGCCAGACTACACTTGATTATATCGAGGTTTTTGTTTTATTTTGTGTTATTTTTTCTAAATTTAACTTTATTTGGTTCACTGGGAGAGCTAATGGGAAAGACAGATTACAAATGCGTTAAAATAATTTTTTAAAAAAGAAAACACATCAAATATCTCCTTCATATCATAGTCTTTCTCCAAGGATATCAAATTGCCATTTGGTCTTGATAATTACAAAATTCTTAAATCAAATTTAGTAATTAATAAATGCTTATTGACTGAAACTGAAGGCATCAACCTCAAATTTGAAGGTAATATTGAACTAACAGACGAAAGCAATACCCACGGATATTTTAGTATCTTCAAGGCAAGATACATCAAGCATAAAGATACCAAAAGAAGGCAATGACTAACTTACTGGCATCCTAAGATCAAAGCTGATATGGAAGAACACATTTAAAGCAATTAATACCTACACAATACCAAAATTAATGTATGGTTTCAAAATTTAAAAATAGATCAAAATAGATTTGGAAAGTAATTGAACCAAAAAATAAATGAAATATTAACTTTAAAAAGGGATTTACCACATTAAGTCAGCAAAGAAAGATTAATACTTTCTCACCAAGAAGGAGAAAGATTGATAGACATTCTTAAAACACTTGATAAATACATAAAACAAATAAACAAAAAACCCTACAGAAATACTTTTGAAATAAGCATGTATCACCAGTGAGCAATAGCAAAGGCTGATAACAAGTGTGCACCATTGGATTTGTCATATATAACTGGAAGTAATTTATCTCCAAATAGAGCCTATGGAATGGCTGAAATCCAGGAATGGAATCAAAATGCCCTTCATGGGTAACATCCATATGATCTCAACCAAAAACACATCAAGAAAGAACAAATTGTTAAGTCATAAAGATTTTTTTTGTCTGAATGGACAAGTTTATGATGGGTGTTCAGGACTAAGATATAGCCACTAGAAATTATAAAGGCTTTATCCTTAAGGATACTTGATAGTGATCAGTGTACATTATGCAACAGGCTCTTCTCCAACAGTGAATTCTGCTAAAAGATTTATTTACTTACAGAGAAACTGAATAAAAAGTCTTTGTTTCAGAGATTCAGTGATCTCTGCCTGAACCCAGCACCCAGACTCTCCTTATTTGTACTTATATGTGTTTTATGACACCCAAGTGCTTATACATTTCTGTTTTTTTAGTTTCTTTTCAGTTGTGTCTGACTCTTCATGACCTTATTTGGGGTTTTCTTGGCAAAGATACTGGAGTGGTTTGCCATTTCCTTCTCCAGATCATTTTAGAGATGAGGAAATTTAGGCAAATAGGATTAAGTGACTTGCCCAGGGTCACAGAACTATTATATAGGACCCAGAGGTTAAACTGACACCTAAAGAAATCAGTTTCATATAAAAAGAACTACTCTGACCTGAGTAGGGGCTTATACCCAGGAGTGCTGGAAATAGTTGAAACTGTCCTCAGAGAGCCAATTATTTTATTTTTAGTGTGAGCTTTTACATCTCAGAAATAGGCAAATGCTACAACTCAGGGCTTGGTTTATTGTTTCTTGATATTTTAGATTTAAGAAATTGATGGATAAAATGTTATAATAAAGATTAAACTTAAAAATATGTCAAGCACATAGGCTTTTTAAAAATCATTTGTAACATAATTTGTTAAACATTTAACAGCACACCACTGCCTCTACACAGATAAAATCTATGATGTTGGGAGCTTTCCATCTAGTAGACTTGTTCTACAGGGATGTTAGTGGGGCCCTTTCCTGTTGTAGAAGAATAAGATTCCCCTAATTTGCCTTTTCTATTGCTCTAATAAAAATATTTTGGCTAGATTGTGACTCTTGTTGCCATGGTGTTCTCCATGATCCCCAACTTAGATATTCTAAGGCTTTATGAAGGAAACTGTAGAAACTATCTACCCTATCACTGCAGGTTTTACAAATTTAGTACTTAACAAACACCCAGCAGGATATGACCTGGTACAGTTAATTACAGTTTGAAGTTCACTATTTTTTATAGCCTGACAAATGACAAGTCCCCATAGCTAGCACAGACAGAACCATGGCCTAAAATTTCCCAGATATGACAATGATCTATTAAAATTTGAGAACATTTTAATAATTTTTCCATATTGAATGTTCACATTCTCCAAACTACATGGATTGAAAAGCTGTCAAAATATAGAGACCTAGCAGAGGAGATAAGTCACGTGGGAACAGAATTAACTGCATGTCATCTTTGTTATCCTGTCTACTCTTGGAGCAAAATCTAGGAGGTTTTCAGTGAATTTACATTTCACACACACACACACACACACACACACACACACACACATTGGTATAGGAAACTCCCGACACCAGTGAAATCACAAGTCTAATTAAAAAAAAAAAAGTACTTCTGGTACATACTTTACAGGGTCATTGTGATGAGAAAAGAAGATAGTATATATCCTTCCTTCCTCTCTCTCCCTCCCCCTATGTATCTCCTCAGTTGCCAAGTCAAATCTTGTCATTTCCATCTTTATAACATATCTTCAATATGTCCTCTCCTCCAGTCAGCCTACTTCAGGCTTTAATCACCTCTTATCTGTACCCTTCGATGCCTCTATTCCATCCTCCACAAGACTTAATGAAGTCATTTTCCTAAAATACAAGTCTAACCCTGTCAGCCCCTCTACTCAATAAACTCTGATGGCTCCCTATTAACAATAAAGTTGATCATAAACTACTCTCATCTGACGTACAAATGCTTATTTCTAGTCTTTTACACATTACTCCCATCCACACTCACTACATTCTAGGCATTTTGGGTTCCTTGCTATTTCAAACACAACACTCCATCTCCCATTTTAAACCTTTTGCATTGTCTGTCTTCTGTCTTAGGAATGTCCTCTGTCCTCACCTTCATTTCTTGATTTTCCTCAAGACTCAACTCAAGCAGCACCTCCTACAGGATGTCTCTCCCAGACTCACCAGTTGCTAGTGCCTTCCCCATCCAAGGTAATTTTGTGCTTGATTTGTATGTGTCTTATATAAACCTATATATGTACATGATGTTTCTCATATTAGAATGTAAGCTCCTTGAGGGCAGAGACTTCTTTGCTTTTGGCTTTGTATCCTCAGCCCTTGGGTGAGGTATATAAATTCTTATTGATTGATCAATACATAAAGTACTTTTTAAATGTTAAGGTCACTATAAGTGTGAGCTATTACCATTTTTTAAGTTATCATTTTCTGGGCAACTATGTGAAACATTAGATAGAGCTCCAGGCCTGGAGCCAGGAAGACTCATCTTCCTGAGCTCAAATCTGACCTTGGACACTTATTAACAGTGTGACCCTGGACAAGACACAACCTAGTTTGCTTCAGTTTCCTTATCTATAAAATAAGCTGGAAGAGGAAATGGTAAACCACTTCAGTACCTTTGCCAAGAAAACCCCAAATGGAGTCATGAAGAGTCAGACGTGACTGAAAAACTGAACAACGACATCATTTTTTTAGGTTCATGTTGGGTGTTGGGAGGTTCATCTGAGTTAGTGTTGTTGCCCCTTTTTGGAGTTGTTTCTCTCCCAACAAGAAAGTGCATCATTAAAAAAAATTAGACACCAAAGACAATAACTAATATCAAGCAAGAAAGCAACATTTCAAAGTGCCTATTTCATGTGAGGTACTGGGCATGTAATACTCACAAAAGATGACCAACCACCATCATCTTCTTCATGGAACTCTGGAGAAGCAATAAATGTAAATCATTGGCACCAAATAAACATAGCAAGAAAAGTCACTCCTCCCATCCTGACCTCATCCCATTCCCAACACCTCCAATTTTGCCTCATGCTCCTTAGATACACTTGGAAATCGTTCATAAGTATCTCTAGGGTATCTCATTGGGATATTCAGGTCATATCCTTGCTTCAAGGCTCAATATAGGGGAATGGTAATGTCCTAGGGACAGAAAATTTCTGGAAATTTGGAATCCCTAAGACTTTGGGGATGGAAGGGTGATAAGGGCTTTTGTGGTACAGTGGAAATAACACTGGATTTGGAGCCAAAGGATCCAATTGTGAATCCTAATTCTGGAGTCTTATATGTAGGACCCTGGGTAAATCACTTATCTGAGCTTCAGTTTCTTTTTTTGTCAAATGAAAGGGTTGGGCTAGATGGTCATTGAGGTCCTTTCCAATGTAGTTATGACAATTAGGAAGAAATTAAAATAGATATTGATTATCTACAAATTATCTTGTACATAGTTCTTTACATATTTTCTCTACCATTCAACTATGAGTTTCTTGAGTGCCTGGACTATATTTTATCATTCTTTGAATCCCCAGTGTTTATCTCTGGCTAACACATAGTAGGTACTTAACAAATACTTGATGACTGATTGACTAAATGTAATAATTTTAGGGACCATTTTCAAAAAAGTGCAAGTCACTTTTTAAGGTTTGAAACATAAAATACATTGTATGTAACTTGATTTGCTCATAAAACTATCAGTTTTAGTATAGGTAAAAATATGAAGGTACTGAAAGAAAAAAAACAGGAAAACATTTTGGGGAAGAATTTTCTCCCTATTTGTTTACTATTTGAGGAGCAAAACTGAAACCTTTGAAAATAATATTTTTCTTAAAATATTTTCCTGTGCCTTTGTATCCTTAGTATTGTGATGTTTAAAAAGATTGAGAGACATAGTTTCTGGTTAATGAATAATTTTATTAATAATTATAGCATTTTATTAATAAAACAATCAGTGACACTATTGAATGCCAAAGACTAGTCATGGAGTTGGGCTCACAGTTTATATGCTCTTGGAAGAGTGGGTGTTCCCAGGGGTGGCAGTCAACTCTCATTGATTAACAATTAGTGAAAAAATGGTTATTATTGTAATGAAATATGGGCTCATTCTAATAAGGGTCTTGAGGGGTATATGACTTGGATCACCCAAGTCTTGGTCAAAGAGATTTATCAATATACATATCAAAAAGGTACTCTACTTCTACCTCAGACTTGTCTGACCAAACACAACAGGAATTCACCAATTCTCTCAACCTGGCTAGGTAACTTTTTCCCAAGATTTCCTACCAAGGTTGGTTTCCGGATAAGGAAGTAGAAAACCCTTTAATCCTAATTCAATAATTGGTTATTAATAAGAGAATGAAATAATCCTTTCTCTCAGTATATATGAACCTTCTAACTCTTGAAATCTGTCTTTAAATCCTCTTGTATGAGGCCTTTCTTGGTAGTCCTTCCCTCCCTTTTACTCCACAACTCCATGACCTCCTTTCCTCACTGTCTGTAGAATGTTATATCTATACACATCCTAGCATGTTACTAGTTGCTGTCTTGTAGGTGCATATGGCTGTCCTTCACTTGAGTGGAGATTGCTCTTGGGCAAGGACCACATCTTTTACATCTTTATATTTCTCACTATGCTTACTCAAATGGTTACTAAATCTCTTGTTGATGGATATTAACTGAATGTGGTGGTGAAGAGAGATCACTAGAGACAAAAGAGAATCCCAGAGGAAGGTAATGCATTGGAGACTGGTTAAACCTAGAAGTGCCTAGTTTGAGGTCTGTTGGTCAAATACAAATAGTTATTGCTAAGGATGGGGGAGGAAGTAGACAGGCCCTTGGAAAGAATAATAGAAATTTCACCTAGAGATAATAGGGATGATTTTGTTTTATCTGAATGAAGAAACAGGACCAGAGATTTATACAAGGTCACACAGCTAATCACCTATAGTTGTAGAATGGGAACTAAAATCTAGGTCTAACTTATCAGTCAATGTTCTTTCCACAATATTGCACAATAACGTTTAAGTTTAGGGTAGTAGAAGGTATTTGAGTCCTGAAACTAGATAGAACAAAGGCCTAATCAGAAAATTAAGTGATTTTCCTGATTCCCTTAGGAACTGGGAGAATGCCTTCCCAGCCTGACATAAACCCACTCCTAATTTCTAGGGGATAAATGAAGCCCAATTAGAATGTAGATGAAAATTTCACTCTGAGTCCCCATAACTTAAGCTAATAGGAGATAAATTCAGAGGAATTCTCTGAGGAAATGGAAGAACAGAAAGATGACACTGGATTCTGGCCTTTCAGTAGCTATATAGTTTTCCACTTTGTCTCTTGTGGGGAGCTGTCACTTCAGGAAAGAAAACATGGAAGCAGGGATCTAGAAGGGTGAGAGGCTGAATCTTGGATGGCAAGCTCACTTTTCTCACCAAACTCTGCCCATATCTTTACTTAGGGAAGCAATTTGATAACTAGACCACTAAGGCTATTTAAATGACACCCATCAAGCAACTTGGAACCACAATAACTCAAATATTAATTGCCAGTTAAATCAAATTGTTACCCAAAATCATAAACTATTACCTCTCTCTTCAGGAAATCTTTGTGGATGGGGCCTGAAATGACAAATGACACGGGTATTAACATTCCTATTTTTATGAGTAGAAAATCACTGTCTTAAATCCAACTAAGCAGGAATAAAGGGCCTACTAAAAGTTTAGGATATGTCTTCCAGCCACTATTTTGGTGGGTTTTTTTGTTAATTTATTTATTTTTAGTTTTCAACATTCACTTCCATAAGTTTTAAATTTTCTCCCTCTTCCACCCCTCCTCCCCACAAGATGGCATGCAATCCAAAATGAGCTCTGCATATATATTCCTATTAAACATTTTCACATTAGTTGTATTATATAGAAGAATTAGAATGAATGGGAGTAATCACGAGAAAGAAAAACATAAAACAAAACAAAATTTAAAAAGAAAACAGTCTGCTTCAATCTGCTTTCAAACTCCATATTTCTTTTTATGGATGTGGATGCTAGTCACCATTTTTAAAAATGCCAGTCTGATGGTAAGATAAGCCACAGATTGAGGTAGTCATAGAAAACCCATAAATATCAAGGTAAGAAAGGCACTACTTCCTCAATTTATTTGGATCTCTAAATGGTTAAACTGAAAATAATTTTAGTAAAAACATTTTACAAAATATAGAATTAACCCAAACCAGAGAAGGATTAGTGAGAAAAAGAGATACATAAACCAATATCAATTAATGTGAAAATATAAAAAGAGATAAATGCAAAGTGGCAAAAAGTGAAAAAAAAGACTACAGTAATCTATCAAAAATGTTCATTAACAAGTTATGCTTAGATGAGGAATTCAAGGGTAAAATAATATTTCCTCTATGTGATAATAAAGCATCTATCTAAAACCAAGAGTTAGCATTATTTGTTATGGAGAAATACTAGAAACTTCCCTATAAAATCATGCATAAAGCAAAAATATCAATTAACATAATTATTCATTGACATAACATTAGAAATACTAGCTACACTAGAAATAAATGAAATTAAGAAATTAAGAGAATAATCACTGACAAAAGGAGCATATATATCTCCATTTATATACTTTATGTGTTTTACTTAGAAAACCAAGGAGAATCAACTATAGCAACAACGACAAAATTTATTAACAAATACCTTCAGCACAGCAGCAGTATAGAAATTAAATTGCTTGATATATCCATATTCTTTCATACAACATTGTTAACAAACTTGAGTAATATATAGAAAAAGAAATGTTATTTAGAATAACAAAAATGCATGAAATTTGTGGTAATTTACCTACGAAGACACACACAAGACATGCAAATACAACTGTATAATTAAAAAAATAAAAATCCAATTAATTGGAGAGGTATTCAATGTTTTTGGCCAGATGTAGTAAAGATGATTATCCTCCCCAAATTGATCTATAGATTTAATGCTATATTAATAAAATACCAATGGTGTACTTTTTAGAATTAAGAGAAACAATGATATGAATCATAAGGAAGAACAATTCAAGAAAGTCAAAGGAAAAAATAGTGGCAGATAACAACAGAATAGAAGGGAGAATGGCATTTCTGCTTTTCACGTTATTTTACAAAGCAGTAATTGTAATAGTAAGTAGTAGTAGTTAGATTAGCTGTGGAAGATTCAGCTACATTCACAGTAGTCTAGAATTCAGTAAAATAAGAACCCAAATTCCTGAGGAATAAAATTATTTAAGAAAAACTAAATAGGGAGTGTGACTAAAATAGTATTTTGATCATCATCCTGTATAATGCAGTAAAATAAATTCCAAAGGGGTAAACTATGTAAGATTTTAAAAATCAGACCATAAAATTAGAGGATGTCATGTGATAACTTTCATAATTGCAAATAGGGGAATAATTCTTAACTAATAACATTTTGGAGGATAAAAAAACAAAAGAATTTCAATTATATGAAAAAATACTTTTTTGTACAAACAAAATCAGTATAGACAGAATAAGAAAAAATATACAAATTTTGATGAGGGAGGATATTTATGTTAAACTTCTCTGACACAATTCTGATATCCAAAATCAATAAGGAATTGATACAGATCTATAAGATTAAGAGCCTTTCTTCACTGGCTAAGTAGTCAAGGCTAAAGGATGTTAACAGAAAATTTCTGAAACAAAAAATAAAAACTATCATCTTAGTTTTATTAGTCAGCTATAAAACAGAGAACAGAAATCATTGTTAAGTCAGCTAAAAACTAAAAAAAAAACAAAAATTATCATCATAATATCATCAGTCAGTAAGAAAAAAAAGTGTTCAAAATGTGAATAATGAAAAAAATGCAAATGAAAAGTCCCAGGTATCACTTAATAGCCATTAAGTTGTCAAAGATAGTAAAACCAGGATATTTGCAATATTGGCAAGGTTGGTAGAAAACAGAAACAGTAATTAACTGCTGTTAATGTTGGGGATTAGTCTGTTTTTGAATACAATTTAAAACTGTATAATAAAACTTATGAAACTATTCATGCCCTGAGACTCATTGATTGTACTACTGGATTTATACCTGAACAAGTTTATTGACAAGAAAAATAGAACTCTCTGGGTAAAAAATATTCCTAGCAGCACTATGAATATAATAGTGAATACTTAATATGTGTTCAACAATTGGAAAGTGACTAAATAAACCATGGCATATAAATATAATCAAATACTTTATTATAAGAAAAAGCAAATATGAAGAATTAAAGGAAACATAGATAGACATAGGAAATTATATAGAATGGAAAAAGTAGGTCCAAAAAAGCAACTTAGAGATGAATTACAATCTTATAAATGGAGACATTAGGTAACAACCAAGCACAAATAAAACAACAATGGACAATGTTGGTAACACCTTGTTATAGTCAAAACCATCAGCCATCCTTTCCTTTAACAAACGGTGAACTCAAAAGTATACAGTTATATGGGAGGTTGTTGGGGGGTGCAGTAGATAGAGTGCAGGCTTAGAGTCAAGAATATTCAACTTTCTGAGTTCAAATCCAACCTCAGATACCTATCCCTATTTGCCTTAGTTTCCTCATTTGTAAAATGAGCTGGAGAAAGAAATGGCAAACTATTCAGTATTTTTGCCCACAAAACTCCAGATGGGGTCATGGAGGGTTGGACACAATGGAAAAGACTGAACAATAACAGGGTTGTGCATGTAATCAGTTACAATTGTTGTTTTATGCTGTTTTGCTGAACTGTTTGAAGGGGTGTTTCTTTATAATTTATATATATACATATATATATATATGTTTCTGTTCATTTATTTTGTTAAAGAAAAGTTATAAATTTTAGAAACAAAAAAAAATAATTGTTATACAACTCACTTCCTTGCAAACAAACTTCTTCTTTCTTCATTCTTGTTGATTTCTTGACTTAACTTGCTTAAAATTCTGTAAAATAAAAAAAATACATGAAAACATCAAAATTCAAAGCCAAGGTCTATAGGCCACCCCATTGCTCTATCTGTGTAACTAGCTTTAGACAGTACAGAGCAAAAGTTGCCAAGTAGATTGAGTTCAGACCTTAGCTGGCATTCAAAACACTCATAGTCCAATCCTATTCTATCTCTCCAGCCTTGGAGAATAAGAGCACTAACAGGGGCATGAGTGGTCATCAAATCCAACCCCCTCATTTTGTAAGAACTGAGGTCCAAGAAAGTAAAATGATTTGCTCCAGATCATGTGGAAAAAGAGCAGCAAATTCAAGAAAGACTCCCAAGTGGTCTGGCCGCTGGGTGAATGCTTTCTCTACAGTCTCATATATCCTTTCTGCTCTCTACCAGGAGTGATCCATTCTTGTCAAGCCTGTTTCGTCCCTTTGCCCCCTTAACTTGCCATAATAATTCCTGCTATAATGGTGATCTAGTACATGTGCCTCTAATGGCATCTTCCCATCTGGAGGTACAAGGGAAACTGATTTCTGCTTCTGGGAGAATCATGATGATGTACCTTGGAGCATACATGAACATTTTGTAATTGTTTCTAGTCAACTGCCAACATGGTGAAAAGGTGGCTCTTTGGCTGAAAAAGCATTCAGAAATGACTGTCAACTTCAACCGCTTCCTCTTAACCTCAGTTCTCTTGAGGGATCATGAGTGGTGAGGGGTGAAGAGAGTGGAGACTACTGAAGGGAGTGGAGTCTATGATCATGTGTGTTTGAAAGTTCCAGAGGGCACCTCAGCATCCTGGTTTTCCAGAGTTTGAGTTAACAGGGAGCAAAACATCAATGTCCCTAAGGGGTGAAAGGAATGGAATGCCATCTTTCAGTGCCTTGGCATTCCAGAGTCCAGGTTTGCAGCCAGTCTATCAAGGAGTAACCTTTAGGGCTCCATTTTAGTGGTACATGGGACAAGGAGGCATTCAGCATTAAAGTCGTCTTTGATTATGAACTAGGTGGGACCTATGCTATGCAGGAACCGAGTTAAATGGAGCCTACTCTTCCCAGAAACCAAGGTGCTATGCAAGAGTGTATGTCCATAAAGGTATTATGGAAAATATTTGTATTTTGTTTTTGCTGTGTCTTCTCAGTAAATATCCTTTGTCAAAAGCTAATTTATTTTAAGTGGTTAAATGGAACTGAGTACATTAGTCATCAGCCCCTGATATTGAGAGAACACAGCTGATTGGGACTCAAGCCAAGAGGTAGAGATACCACAACCACTCAGGGTTACCCACCCCGGAGCTCTGGGGGGAAGAAGTACCAGTTTGACTCTTGGAAAGGGAGCCAGCATATACAAGATACACTACTTCTATATTTTTCTCATGCAAAAAAAAATCCAAACAAACAAAACAAAAAATCCCTAAATAAATCCCCAAACAAAATCTCTGGCATCTTGGACTGGAATAATCACTCTACTTTTTGCCTAGCCAAATCCTACCCCTGTTTTTTATAATAATCATCACCACCACCACCCTACCACCCAACAACTACCATTTATATAATGCCTAAGCCTAATATATAGGCACAATATAGAGATGGGGGATTTCAGTTATTTGTACATGAATGAAAGAATGCATGAATTAAAAGGCATTTATTAAGTGCTTATTATTTGCCAAGTAGTGTACTAAGAACTACATATACAAATATAAGCAAAGGTGCAGAAATAGAATGAAACTCAGTACTATAAGTGTTGGGGAACCTATCTTCAAATAGTGACTTCTAAGGCCAAGGAAACAGAGTTCTGGGGATGGTAGTTGATCTCTCTTATTGGGAACAATAAGGTGAATAAGAATTATTCTATTTTTAAAAGCTTCTATCATTTTAGCAATTACATACCAACATAGGGATTTTTGATAAGATTAACCACAGAGAAATGCATTTTCCCACAGGATCAAACCTGATCGTCTGGGAATCCTGTCACTCCAAGGTTTTCACATTTTCCTCTGTTTCTTTTCTGATACACACAAATTGTTGCTGATTTAACTGTGTACTCTAAGCGAGCCAAAATAGCTACAAAAATCTAATCTGTAATCAAAGAAGTTAATATTGCCCGTACCCTGAACATGGTTCCTAACTGGGTTCATAATTTTTTTTTATTTATATAGTGAGCTTGGCTGCTCCTCATTTTATTTGACCTCCAGGCACTCAGACTTGGTGGGGAAGATTCTGCCTGAGTTCTTAAGAAACCCAGGCTATGAAATTCCCACCGTATAAGACAGCCCCTATATTTAAGGAACTTATAGTCTCATAGGGGAAGACAACATTTAAGGAGGAGCTAGGGGTGTGTGTGTGTGTGTGTGTGTGTGTGTGTGTGTGTGTGTGTGTGTTGGGGGAGGGATGGTTGTACATGTTATCAGCTTGATTTAAACAAGGCTGGGAAATGGTGAGGTGGACTGGGTAAAGTAAGGTAAAATCTCACTTGTCAGAGCCCTGAGTCCTAGGGACATAATCCAAGTTCTTCTACTCGAGCTCTCTCTGTGCCAAGAGCAAAACAGTTAATGAATTCTTGCTTTGTCTCAATAACAATGTAATACTTCAAAACATAGAGGAAGTGACAAGGGGAACTGTTATTCTGACCCAATTCTGATTACTGGGAAGGAACTAGCCACCGATAGAAAAAAATGATATGAAAATGGTTTGGAGGAAGATTCTATCTTAATTATATCTTAAAATTAATAAGACAGAAGGGCATGGAATGTCATAGATATCTCAGTATGGGAGAGAAGATTTCACAGAGAAAGGCTAGGTAGGGCTTTAGGTCCTTAACCCAAAACCCCATAGGCAACATAGATGCAAGAAGCCTGGAGAAACAAGAAGGATGGAATTTTGAAAACACAAATATAAATAGTCAAAATGAGGAAGAAAACAGGGAGTTGTTGAAAGGGACCAAAGTGGATGTACTGGGAGCTCATTTTCAAATTTAGATTTTTAAGAGCTCACGCAGAGAGGATAGAAGCAAGGCTAGATAATAGAGGATGGATGCAAAAAGTTGATATGGTTCTGTAACAATGGTGTCAGAACCAGTAATGCCCATAATGAGCTATGACTAGGGGTAAATGCTAAGGACAAAAAACAAAAAAAAAGTTTTGTTTGGGTTTTTTTTTTTTTTCAGTTAGATTAGAGAAAAGGAGAGGATCAAAAGAGGGATACCTCTCCAGGGAGATGGGACCATGATAATAGATGGCAGAAAGAAGATGGAAATTAGTTTTATTTTCTATTATCAATTCACTCCTGAAAAATTCAATGAGCCTTGGACCAGAAAGGATAGAGCAAAAAAAATGGTTAATAGGACTTGAAACTCAAGATAACTGAGTAGATAGCATAAGAGCATTTAGCTGTATTGGATGAGTTAAAAGTCCCTTGTCCTAAATAAACTAAATCTTAAGGTACCTAGAAAACTTTCAGATTTGATTATGGAGACACCATCAGCAATTTTGAATTTTTTTTTCTTTTTGGAGGGGGAAAGTTAGGGCGATTGGGGTTAAGTGACTTGCCCAAGGTCACACAGCTAGTTTTGTGTTAAGTGTCTGAGTCTGGATTTGAATTCAGGTGCTTTTGACTCCATGGCTGGTGCACTATTTACTGCACCACCTAGCTGCTCCACATCAGCAATTTTGAAAGAAATGAGAGTGGAGGTCCTGGAAAACTGGAGAAAATTGAAAGTCTTAGTTTTCAACAGAAGGAAGAGAATAGTCTTCCAACTATAGACCAGTGAACTTGACCTGGAATTCCTAGTAAAATTCTAAAACGTATTGATAAACAGTTGGTGGACTCCTAGAAATGGAAGCAATGATCATTCAGAGCCAGCATGTTTTCACTAAGAACAGACCATGTCAGACTAATCTTGTTTTTTTTTATGATATTACTAGATTTGTAAAATATTTCCCAGTCTAGTTTTCTTTCTACATGTACTGGAACCTTCAGCAAGGCATTTGGTAAATTCTCTGAAGCTATCTTTGTCAACAAGATGGTTAGACATGAGTTAGATGATAGTAGAGTTAGATGTATTTGGAATTGGTTAAGAGAACGGAATCTACAGCCCTGGAGTCAGGAGGACCTGAGTTCAAATCTGGCCTCAGATACTTAACACATTGTGACCTTGGGTGAGTCACTTAACCCCAATTGCCCTGCTCTCCCCCCTCCAAAAAAGAGAAGAGAGAGAGAGAGAGAGAGAGAGAGAGAGAGAGAGAGAGAAGGAGAGAGAGAGAGAGAGGAGAGAGAGAGAGAGAGAGAGAGAGAAGAGAGAGAGAGAGAGAGAAGGAGAGAGAGAGAGAGAGAGAGAGAGAGAGAGAGAGAGAGAGAGAGAGAGAGAGAGAGAAAAGAATCTAAAAGTAGTAACCAATGGCTCAGTGTCAACTTGGAGGGAGCTAACTAGTGACTTGACCCAGCCATCTCTGCTGTTTAATGTTTTAACTAATGACAGATGAATGTATAGATTCTATTTTAGTCAAATTTACAGCTGACGCAAAGTTAAGAGAGCTAATATATTAGATCATGGAATCAAGATTCAAAAACTGTCAACAGAATAGAGCAATGATGTGAACCTAATAATAGAGATGCATGTAAAGTCTTACTTGAGTCAAAAAAAAAAAAACAACCCTTCATAAATACAAGATAGGGTAGTATCCCTAATGGCAATTTGTCTGAGAAAAAAGCTCTGTGGGTTTTAGCAAATTGCAAGCTCAGCATGAGTCAACACACAATATGCTGGAAAACCAAAAGAAAAAAGAAAAAAAGGAAACTGTGGTCTTAGGCTACATATAGTGTCCAGAATAAGTGAAACAATATTACTGTAGAAACCTGCAATGATCAGACCATGCCAGACCTGACTATTGCATTCAGTTTTGGGAGCCCCCTTTCAAGAACAACATTGACAGACTGCAGAGCTGGTAGAAGAGGGAAGGCCAGGAGAGAAAGAGACATTTAAATGATGGTATATAGCAATCTGTTGAAGGATCCTGGGGGAAGACAGGAGAAAAGGAAATTTTGATAGCTACTTGTCTTAAATTTTAATGGCTGTATATGTAAGAGAGATTAGACTTGTTCTACTTGGCCCCAGAGGGCAGAGCCAGGAGAAATGAGTCAAGGTTGCCATGAATCGTATTTCAGTTCCACTAAGTAAAAATTCCTTAAAAAACCAGGATTGTTCCCATGTGAAATGGCCTGTCTTGGCAGGTAGTGGGTTTCCTTCCATTGAAATTCTTCAGGGGGAGGTTGGGTAACCACTTGTCAGGAATGTCATATCATCTGTCCAGATTTAGGTTGGACCAGATAAAGTCTTAGGTTCCTTCCAATTAGGAATCATATTATTATAACAACTCATCCACATGGTTACCTTAGCAATCCTTTTAGGTGGTGCAAGAATGTTGATTTGTTCTTTTATTTATCTTTTACCCACTGATTGATTTATCCATTTGTCTGCCTACTTCTTTCATTTTGCATGTCAGGAAACTAAAGGTCAGGGTGGGTGACCAGCCCAGAATCACACAGGTCTTTTGACTTCAAGCCCAATTCTTCATTTACTATACCTCCTGCTTCTCTAGGGAGCTCTGGATTGTTATAGGGCATGTAGTCCAGAGGAGAATCCCCAATGTAGTCCTTTCAAACAGATGGAGGAGAGGGCATAGTAGAGGAAAACAGCTAGAATTCCTGGCAGCCCCTGACTTGAAAGGAATTGTGCCAACTCCAGTGTTTACCCTCATCTAGCCTACTAGTAATTTTGACTGGTGTATTCAGGAGTTCCTGGGATCTGCTCATCATCAACCAGGGCATTCAGCCTTCCTTTGGCTATTGTAGTATAAAAGCCTCACAAGGTCTCAAGTCTTTCCCCTCTCCCATGCAGTTTGCATACAGCTAACATTTCATGCATTCTAAGATATAACTAGATAGGCAGTTGGGTGGTGCAGTAGAGAGAGCACTGGGCTTGGAATCAGGAAGACTCATTGTCATGAGTTCAAATCCATCCTCAGACATTTACAAGCTCTGTGACCCTGGACAAGTCACATAACCCTTTTTGCCTCTGTTCCTCATCTGTATAAATGAGCTGGAGAAAGAAATGACAAATCCAGTATCTTTGCGAAGAAAACTCCAAAATGGGGTCACAAAGAGTCATACACAATTGAACAAACACAGCAAGGTCTTTTTGCTGTTTCTCAAACACAACAATCTCTGCCATCTCTGGACCTATGCAATGGCTATCCCTCATTCTCTCCTCACCCTCACCTCTTAGAATCTCTCCCCCCCTTTTTTTTCCTTTGTGGAAGCTTATGTAAAAATCTTCTTGTTTAGTTCAATTAAAATATTAATAAATAACTATTTCTCTAGTCTAAATAAAGTCTGTTTCAGACCTTTCCTCTTTCTCTTAGATTTGACTAATCCTTTTCTCTTAGGAAGTGTGGGAAATGTCAAGAATGAAAGCTAAGGCCTTGGAAAAATGCATGATGTTAACAAAGTTTAGAATAAGAAATACCTTGTTTGTGGTTAAAATCATCACCTTTCCAAATGCATGAAGGGAGTAACATTGTGTTGGTAAATGTTTAACAACTAGCTCTCTAGGAAGAAGAAAAAAGGTAACACCACATCTTAAAATCTATTATTACCATTTCCCACTACTTTTTAGACTAGACAATCTTGTCTCCACTAGACCCTTTCTGTCTAGACAATCAACAAAACAATAAATCAAGTCCTGATTTGTAGTTTGCTAATTTCTAAAAATTTAAGTCAGTTCTGCGAAGAGTCAGCTCCCACCCAACCCTTGAAGAACCGTCTAATGGTAGTGCCCACTTCGCCCATTCTGAAGGGACTGTGGCATTGGGCAGAGATCAAAGATTCCTTTGATCTCTCTAGATTTCTTTCTACTGATCCTGAGGGAGAATGGTCCAAGAGAAGTGAGTGGCTTTAGGAAGCTGGTTCTCCCAGGGTGTTCTGGAAAGATTAAGAGATTATTGTTCTATT